>VXBQ01000288.1:1730212-1813607 GCA_013400175.1 Phainopepla nitens | reverse complement strand
TTTTTTTTTTTTGTTTGTTTACTTTCTGGTTTGATTTGTCATATATCTGAGTCTCATGTCTACTCTAATTATTCCTTAATTTTGATTTCACAGCATTCCTTATAATAAGCAGTCTGCTCAAATGAGAGGTAGTCTGTTCAAGTCTGTATAAGAAAGCTGAATCTTTTATTGGAGAGAGAAGAAAGCACAGCCTGTGGCAGGCAGACTGAATTTGCCAATTCTCCTTAGTGTGATTTCATTCAGAGATGTTCCATATTCTATTCCCAGTGACCTATTACATCAGTTACTACAGTTATGAGTAGTTAGGCAAACTCTAAGTGATTCAGGCCTTTACCATGGCTTTTACTTGTACCTTTCAAATATACCCAAATTACTGCTCTGATGCATAAATTCAATATTTGGGAACTCACTATGTGGCTAATTTTGGGGTTTTTGGTAACTCTTCTCTGTTTGCTGTATCTGTTTTCTCTCCCAGAAGTGTTGTTTCTATATTTCTTATCAATGTAATTCAAGTCTGTAAAAGGAGATGCATTACATATGAACTGTATTTTTAAAGATTTATTTACCATAAATACACAATTTTAGTTTTAGTAATAAATGAAAACCTTATTATACTGGATAGTAACTTAGTGGTACCAAAAATATAGTTCCAGAAAAATTGGCAAAAAAGTTTATCTTAGAGCCACTGACACCTTTCTACTTAAATAAAACCCTTCAATGCACAAAGCCCCTTTGCTGTCATAGGCAGTGCCACTGTTCTTGTCTCCTGCTTGGGCTCTTGGTGATTACTGTGGCCTCAGGAGAGCTCTCAGCTGGGCAAGATCCACTGCAAACACCTGTAGTGAAGAGAGTGGTTGCCCTAATGAGTTGACATGGAGTATTCCTGCCAAATGAAAGCAAGAGGGAGAATTGGGAGCCTGAAGAGGTCAGGTAATAATGCTGAAGTCACACACCACAGGAATGGTAGGACTAGGGACAATAAGCAAGTATTCTGATTACTCATGGTCATCAATCGGAGCTCATGCTGGCCTACTTTGCTGCCTTTTGGTTTTAAAATTAAATCCTTGCTATGAATTTTCCAGCAGAAGTTCACTGAGAATTTACTGCACTCTGGTTTATCAGATAGTCATTTCTCACTCCCCTTCACCTCCTCTTTTGAATAAACTCAAACTTTTCTTGGAAAATGTAAATCTATATGAGCTTTGCTGAAGGGGAAATTTCGTACAGCAAAAAAATCTCATAAACCTGCCAAAGTTTACAGTACTGGTTTTATTGTGTGCTGATGACTAAATTAGCATAAAATTTAAGAGCTAATTAACTTTCTAGTTAACTCCTTTTTGTGTAATAACAGTAAACAAAAAACAAAATCAGCAAATGTAACTGAAAGAAAATGAATTGCATGTAAACATTCTCAAGTCTGGGTTTCTGAGAAGTTTTTAATGTGGCTATAAAAATTACAAAATTTGGATTTAGTGCTTTAATGCTTCAAGCTCAAAACTACGACTTAGTAAAGTTTCTGAAGAATTGTGTTATCTTGAACCTTTTCTGACTTCCCTGACAGATAGGGTTGCTCATCATCTGTCTTGAAGGTGCTTTAGTTGCTTCTAGATTTGGATGTTAAATCCTAGCCGACATTCAAAGGTTGGAAAAAACAATAGAAATGAAGATGATTATTTTTTGTTATTTTTCCTTCAGCACCTGCCTTTTCTGCATGCAAAGTGGTAGGATCGCTAAGTCACGGAGGCACATTTAGTAGAGCTAGGACACTGCCCAGCAGACAGAACCCTTAGGATTCATAGCTGTTAGCATGTACCCTGTCATCAAGAGCCAATGCTGGCGGTAGAATTTGCACTTGGCCTGTATTTGCATGAGAATCAGTTCATACGTCACTGCTACCTGGTCATAGTGTGTCTGGTCAAGCATGACTCTTATACAGGGAATATATTAACAGCAAAATCTGTTTCCCTGCATTTTTGAATAAAAGGTAAATGACAAATTTTCCCAGTTTCTGTGAGCTTTTCATTTAGTATTTAATTGCTGGTGGAAACAAGGTGGAGTCTTGTTTAGTCTCTTCATTATTTTGTCACTTCATCTTTCTCTTCCTATTCACTTCAGCCCTCATTTGCTTGTGTTTCATGGTTTATTCTTGCAAGGTGGCTCAGAACTGGTGCATGCTTAGACAGCTTTCTTTAAAGAGAAGAAGAGCAGCATTAAATGCAGTTGTTCTAGAAAATATTGAGAGCATTTCATCAATAAGAAATATGCTTTAGCACACCCGAGTGAGGTAGAATGGCATTCTAGGAGCCCCTTGGGAATTCATGATCCCATAGAGTGGTTGGTGGATATTTTGTAATTTTGCCTTGGGCATTTTAGTTATTTATATGTTGGCCCAGGAGGGCCCAAGTCAGTGTACAACTTCATCCAGTGCATGGTCTTAGGTCCTGTTGATGGACTTGAGAGATCCTCTTCTGGTTATCAGGCAGGGTAGAGTGGGAAAAAAAGCCTCTAAACAGAAATTGACTACTAATTTCTATAAAAATCTGAATACATTTTATTTGACCAGATAAATCACAAAGTTCTGAAGGCGATTTTTTTGGATGAGCTTACATGAGTTCTGTAGTTTGACATCCAGCAGCTGCTTTAGTTCACAACTATGTGTTCAAAGGTAATATGAATAAAAACATCTCAATGAAGTATTACAGTACAATAAGGCAGAACACTGATTTTTTTTTTATTGTAAACATCTATATTGTTCTATAGTCAATAGCACCTAATTTGTATTTATATTAATCTAAGATATATTAATTGCTAAGTCATTTGTGTCAGCTACAGTGCATAACTTCTTACCACTTATGGCTTTGCCTATATGGAATGCTTTCTGAATTTTGTTCTTTACATCGAGGGTGTCATATTGGGACAGCAGTTTTAGGTACGACATTCTGGATCTTCTGTGGTCAAGAAGGTCTTAGTTTTGTTAAATTGCAGTAATTGCACAGGTGTGGGTGCATCTCGTGGAGTCTGCAACATAATGCTGGGATTGCCAGTCTAGAAGTAATTCCTAACTCTGAAATGTAACTCGAAGCAGGTGTGTCCTTAGATTTTTAAGATTTTCATTCCTAACAAATCTGGACAAATAAATTCTGTCTGTCTATAAAAAAGCTACAATTGATTTCTCATTTGATGGTTAAAGGATGTTTGGGATTTATATTTAAGGTATGAGAATTTTTATCCAACTTAGATCAAAACATAAGGCTATTGGCATCTTAGTAGTGCAAACTTTCATGTTACAAAAGTTTAATGGATCATTGAGATTATAGCTTTATGTATATAGGAAATAATTAGTGTTCTCCATAACTAATTATAAAAACTAATGGAGTTTTATTTTAAATCGTAGTTGATAAAATGGAGTAGTTTATTAACAGAATTTACTTTGTGAATGTAGAAATGACAACTAAGTGAATTTCAAAAGGTATTAATAACTAACAACCTAGTATATTCTATTCTAAGCATTACAGTAGCCTTTGGGTTGAATAATTTAACCATAGAATGAGTTTGAAAAAAACATTTTTGAAGAACAGTCCAGAACAGATTCTCGTCAGAAGAAATAAGAACTCTGATGCCCTGAGGTGTTAGGGGTTACAGATTTCTGAAAGTTTTTTTCTTTTCGCTGCTTACTTTGTATTTTAATACTTAATTTTGGAGAAAAATAAAAAGAGATGATTATTCCTTTTTGATTTTCTGCTTTGCCTCTTGAGTTCTATGCTGTTTTGTATTAATTATGTTTGGATAATTTCACCTTGCATAAGCAAGAATTTTGCCTTTGAAACTTCAAAGAGTTCTGTTTCAACATTCACAGGATGTTCAAGTGTTACAGGGTATGAGAGACTGAAGTTCCAGCTCCAGAGTCCCTTCATTGCTCTTCATTATTTAGTGTAGCCCTCTTTTCTAATGTGACCAGCCTTTCTGTTTTTCCCGTTTCCTTCGATAATGCAGTTATGGAGTTGTAGGGGGAACAGTGCCACCCTTTGGATAATCCGTTTGTTACATGGGCTGGGGCCTGGGAGGGGAGCTTCGTTGGGACAGTGTTGCTCAGGGTTGATGCTTCCCTGCATGATTATTATGGCGCTACACCCTTATCAAAACTCCCCTTTTTTTCTTTCACTTTTTTCTTTTCGTATGTATTATGGATGCCTAAATTTTAACTGCTGTCAAAGCTCTTCTAGAGCATCTTGGAATCAGTCAAAACATTTTTAATTTTTGTAAGATGGATTTTATCTGCACTTTCTCTGACTCTTGCCTCAAGAAGACATGCTACACTTTTGTTGAAATCTGGGCCTGGATTTTCTCTGTTCCTTTTTTTAATGAAAGATTTAAGGATATGTAGCAGCTATTCCATGCTATTCCATGTATTTCCCCCTTTTCCCTTTAATCAGATTGGTGTTTATTTTTAATTTGTTAGTAAGTGCGTAGTCAGTTATAGCTGTTAGCATATGAGTTCACATTTCTCAGTCTTATACAAACAGCAAGCTATTATAAATTAAAGGATTCTTTCCTTCTGTACAGAGAGGTTATAATAGATGTGTAGCAATTGCAGTGTTCTGGCAAATGCATTGAAATAATAAGCAGAGCAAGCAAGCTTCTTGCCATGGCCTAGTTAACAAAAAAGGCAGTAATTCACATATACATGTGCTTTTTCCTCCCTCAGATTCTAGCTGCTGTGAATTTGGGGTATGAGTCTATGTTTGTGACACCCCTCAAGCCTAGTAAGGTCTCTAAAATAGACTGTATCTCCCCTGGCAATCTAGGGAAGACTAGAACAAACTTAGTAATTGTTGTCCTGGATCTGAATAACCAGGTTACACTCCACTTTATTTACATGGGAATACAGCAAAAAACTTGCACCTGAGACTTTATCATATGGCATACAAGAGTTTGGGGTTTGTTAAAATCTATTTCTTTATATATTTTTTTAATCTTAATATCACTTAAACCTGATTGGTTCAGGGTCTGCTTTTTTTCCACAAGCTTGATGGTTTCAAGTTCAGCTCAATTCCTCTGTCACTTGACCAAGGAAAAATGTGTTTCTCTGCTAGCCAGAAAAAGAAACGGAATTTAAGATTCTATTCTCTTCTGATACCCTTTCTGAGATTCTTTGAGACATGATGAATCATGTTAGGTACATGTTTCAAGGCAATAGAAGAGAAAATAAGCCTTGATTTAAAACCAGGTATGTGTATTACAAAAGGGCAATGTTGTAGTCTTGCATGCATGCATATAGCGTAGCATGGAATCTGGAGCTGCCTACAAAATACAGATATTTGCATTTTAGTGGCAGTTACATGAACTGTCACAGAACACCTAAAAGCCTTAAGTGTTTTGGAAGGTCTCACCCTGAATCTCTTTAACATTTAAGCAGAACAGTGATGATTAACAAAGGATTGGATATAACTGAAATGTAAGGCTGATACAGTTTCATACTGGGTTTGCTCTACAAGATTCCTTTGGGTAGGAGGTAGTGACTGAATGTTGTAACTTAAGACTTGCTATGTGAAAAGAAAAATAAATGTCCTTGAAGTTCTATAAAGTCTTTGTGTACCTTGTGAAACTTGAAGGAATGAGAAGAGTATTTATAGAGTACCAAATGGATTACAAGTTTAGTTTTTCAAACTTCAGTTTTAGCATTAAGTGGCCATTTCAGCATTCTGCAATCCAAAACTCCTGCCATAGGGTAAATCTCTTTTGTACTTTGGCTTTTTTGGGATTGTTTTTACTTCTTTTCTTTTCTTTTGTTATTTGTAGATAGCTTGGTTTGGGTTTTATTGGGTTTTTTGTTTGTTTTGGGGTTTTTTGACTTTTTTTTTTTTTTTAAGAAATTCCTATATTTAATAGTGGTTTTGAAGGTGCTGTTAGTATAGAAATGATTCCTCAGAATGCAGGGTAAAACATTACCACTAATGCTTGACTTTAAATTGTTTAAAAGTGAGTAGCTATGTTTAAAACTGGTTTGGGAAAAATTAACATTTTTCCCAAAATTATAAGCTCTGTGTTCTCGGAACACTCAGCACTTTTAAAATTCTGTTTTTTAAAAAATGAAGACTTTCTGTGAAATGAATTGATAATAAAAAATGGGGCAGATTTGATTCAGATCAAAACTGTGATTGTGTGTAGCTTGGAATATTCCAACTGGTAAGTCAGTGTGCATAATAATTTGATTCCCACTATGTTAAGAGAAAAATGGGCGTTGGGATCACCACTAATCATAATTTGGGATATATTGTCAGATAACAATCCACAAGTTGTATTCATCACTATAATTTCTTGTGATGGTGAGACTCCTACCAGTTGATATGAATTTAATAGCTTATTTTACCTTGCAATAGGTATTGTACACAATGAAAGAAAGTTTAAACTCTAGATGTTAACAGTATATTAGACTTCAGTAGTAAAAATGTTATTTCAATGAATTTCATGCTTTGATTCTTGAGTTTGACTGACAGATCTCACTGGTTCAGCTGATAATGCATCAGATAAGACAAGAGATACCTGTACTCAGGCAAATACCCTTTTTCAGACATTCACAAAGTAAAAAATGTACATGGTCATTCTGTTATGGTCAGCAAGATATAAAAGTAAGGAAAAATAATTTAAGCCTTCAGATGAATAGTTATTTTAATGAGTAGTAGTAATTATATAGTATTAAAACATCAATGAGTTTATTTCATTGGAAGGTATGTACATGTTTGAAATTGCAGAGCCTCGGTTTGGTTTTGTAATAATTATTATACCTCGCTTCAGATGCTGCCTTTACAGCATTGAGTGATAGCTGAGAGCAGAGGAATATCTACATTGTTTCAGAAAGTCTGCTTAGAATGAAAATGTTGTGTGTCCCCTCCTTGCACTGTGATCCTCAGTCAGGCTTGTTCATAATACAGCAGTCTCAGAAAGAGGTCTGAAGCCTGTATTAAATCAAGATAGTTTTATTCCAGTGTTCATCTGTAGCTTTAACAGTTAAGCCTGTGAACAAAAGTTGTAACTGTCATAATGTGCTGCATCAAGTATTGCTTTAAATTGTTTGAAAGTTCACTATAGTCTCAGTGGACAGGAGTGCAGTCTTACAGTTTTCCTGTGGGTTTCACAGCCCACTATATAAATGGAAGTTCAGTCTAAGCTGTTGGCACTCTTGGTTTATGCACCTTTGAGCAATCCTGAAGAATGGGTCTGGTAAAGCCAGATTGTCTCTTTTTCAATGCAAGAAAGCATTCTATGATAATGTATAATGTTTGAAGTTCAAGTAGGAGTAATTTTCTAAAGAAAATCAGACTTGAAATAAAACTAGCTTATGATTTATTTATGTTGTCTTTTTCTTTTGTATGTAAAAAAATAAATGGTTAATGTTGTTAAATAATTACTCTTTTCTTTTCCTTTGTAGGTTGTCTTAGTCTTCGCTCTTAGTATTGGTGCTCTTGTAATATACTTCATAGATTCATCAAAGTGAGTATTTGAGTACATTCTCCTTTCTCTCCTTTCCTGCAGCAATTATACATCTCTAAATTTCTCCATTCATCTACTTCAAATCAGTGCTTGGTTTCATCACCTGAGTGCAAAGAACTTGATAATAGCACAGGTTCTACAAAAATAACTCAAGAATGGCAAAAAATATTACATAAACTAAATTGAACAGTCTCATTGGATCTGTAGAATGGAGAGGAAAACTACTTTTGTGTATTGAGATTATACATACAATTGCAGAATTACAGTCTTTATATTCATTATGCATGTGTAGAATCTTTCAAAATCAAGACTAGGATAAGAAATACAGGCTAAAAATATGTGTCAGAAAATTGCAGTTTGAAGTAGGAAAAAAGCTTCTTGGGAGACTGACAGGAATGCTTCTGAAAACCTCTACGTGAATTAGTCAGTATGAGCATTGTATCTTGCATCTCTGTGTTTCCAGCTTCTGAACGTGCGGTTTCTACCAAGTTAAGGTCAACTACTAATAGTCTGCCAAGCATCTCAGTGGTTTTCAGGTTTACTCTGGCGTTATCGTGCAGTGTTGGGGTTTTGGCCAGGTGATAGAAAGTTCCATCGGGCTGTGTGGTGGTTTGATGCAAATGAGGGTTGCTCAGACCATGTTCTGACATCGTTCATACTCCACCCTTGTGTTCACATCGAGCTGGACACTGTCAGTGCTGTAACAGCATAACACAGAAGAAACAAATAAAAAGGGATGTAAAAAAATATTCTTCCTTGGATACAATTCTTTTGGGAGAACGATATTCTAAAGAATCAGTAGGAGTTTAAAGTTCTGTGATGACATGTTTACTGTTTTTCTCTGAACTAGTTTAAGACTTTCCATTACTGTAACAGTTTAGATTGTATGCCAAAGTCAGTCCATGTGAGCCTGCCTGCTGTTTGTAATGGTAGTAGTTATGCTCTAAAACAGTCATTCTGTGACTCAGAAAATCAGATATTCCACTGTTGACATCTGTACATCCTGATACATAGGAAGGTGGTGGCACCAGCAAACAATATGTGGATGCCAGCTCTGTTTTGTGCGAGTTTGAAGCCATAGATGTGTTAAGTATAATGCAAATAGCTATGGTGGAGATTTTCTTTGTGAAGAAGAGCCAGGTCGTAGGAAAACTCAAGTTCTGTCTTGAGCTTCCTTGAGGTGAGGACAATTGGTTTTCCTTCTTAACATTGCAGTGTGTTCTTCTATTAATTTTAGCAATTTTTCCTTAATATGTCACCAGTGAAGTACATAAAGTGGCCCCTTTCTGAAGACCTTTGTAAAGCTTTTAAAGCACAATGGCAAAGCTTCTGGATGACTGATATTTACAGGTGAAAAGTGTGGAATAGATTAAAACCTGTTTCAACTTATGTTTCAATTTCAGATCAGCTCTGGCTATGTGCCAGGGTAATTTTTTTTTTTTTTTGTGAAACTGATGGATTATATAATGAATTTTAGGCACTGCATTATTGATTCTTTGATTGTTTTCCTCAAGGAGAGCAAAGCTGAAAACATGGGGGAGTCTCTGGGATGCCTGAGCTTTCTTTGGGCCACCTAATCCATGTACTGCTACCAGCTTATTGATTGCTCGATCAACAAGTGTTTTAACTGGACGTTTGTCCTGGTTTTCAGTCAACGCGTAACTTGTGCTGCAGTTTAAATTCAGGAACCTGCAGTTAGCATACTGCGCTTGCACGCTTTTTCTTTGGTTTCTCCTCCTTTCTCGCCTCTTACATTTGTTTAGTTCTACATCCACATCTTGGTCTTTTCTGGTTTGTTTTTATTTTTTTTTTGTAAGTGCTTAGTAGATTAATTCATGTTAGAAACACCCCAGACATATCCCCAAAGGGAAGAATTCTGCTTTTTTTTTTTCTGCTGACCTGGCACCCATTTCAGCAATGCAGAATCAAATACAGTGTTACATCAGTCTATTTAGGAACTACAGGTGCAGGCTTGGAATAAGTAATTTCTTTGAGAATTTGGTCAAACAGGAAATAATGAAGGTAGGGTAAGAAGAATGCTTGTGATATCCTCAACAAAGCAGGTGGAAAAAACAGAGACTACAGCTTGCCCAGGATCAGGGAGACAGGCTCTAGTGCTCCCACCAGAGCGATGGTGACATGCACCACGGTGCACTTTCCTTTAACAATACATTCCAGAGCTGGTGTGTTCTGCCTAGGCCATGGACTCTCACCTCATACTGGCTCTTACCTGGAGAGTTAGAAAAATTGTGCCTTCAATCTGAAGGATGCTAGAATGAGCAGTCGTCCAATAGATCTTGCTAGCGATCTATTCATCCAAGACCCTTAATCTGTCTGTAGATTTAGACATGCAGTGATGGTATGTCCACAAAGGAATCCTGCATGGCTTCATACTGAAGGGGCATCAAGAAAGATGGGAAAAAGAGCACTGTGTCGTTAGATGCTGAAGGGAAGAGTGACAAGACCATAGAGTTTCTTCAAGCAAGCATGTGTCATGATTAATTGTAGTATGAAGACTGAATTGAAGTATGAAGGTTGTCACAGCTGTGAGAGGAAGGTAAACTAAGAGCATTTTTGTGTTACCCAGTTGATCACTCTGACAGACACTCTGCCAGAGTAGTACCAGATGAAATGGCACATCCAGTGCAATGCTCTTTGGAGACATCTGAGCTCACAAAATGGTGCAGCTTCAACATCCTCCATACCAGTTAGTCCTACATCTTAGCAGAGCCCATTAGGTAGCTTTGTGTTGCTGTATAATATTTCTGTACTGATTCAGTTTCTGGTACAAACTTTGGATTCTGCACCATACTTCATCACAAAAAATGGGCACAATTATGATCATATACGTCTCCTTTGTGCTTTTCGCAGCTGTGTCTATTCTTAGTCAAATGTGACTTTCCTTAAAGCTTTATATGTCTCTAAAACTATCAGAAAATGCCCTGAATACTCTCCACATCTCCATACCCCTTTCATCAGTGCTATGACAGGAGAGAGAGCAGAAGTAAATACTTTTAACCGCCACAAACTATTAATCAATCATTTTATAAGAAAGGTGGAAACATCTTTAAGCTTTAAGCCACCTTATCATTGCAAATTCATTGCTGACATTGTGAACACTGCATCATTTTTTTTTCTTTGGTCCAATCTCTATTATATTTATATTTCTTAAGTATCCACATATATATCTTAACTTCATGCTTAAAGACACTTGTTAATTGTATTTTTGTGTTTTATTCTGTACGTTGACATTTTGGAAGGATTGTGATTCCCCCCAGGAAAACAGTTTTCTTGTGCTTCTTCTATCTCCTGTGGTACCTTTGAGTTCATTTTTTTGGACCTTGTCTTCATTATTTAAGGTGAAGCAAGTCTTTCTCACCTATGCTAACTAGGTGACTAAGTTAGACTTTGATTCCAACCTGAGTGATTTTGTCTACTTGTTTTGTAGCAATTTAGCTGGCAACATGCCAGAGATACTATACTAGAACTTGCTTAACAAAACAATGCAATGTGAAAAGTCTGGTTTCTTGTTCTGGACAATTCGTGCTGGTTTCTTGCCATTGCATGGGAATAAATTAGGAAGAAGGATGCAATGGAAATCTATATATTCTGTTTGAGAATTTTCCTGTGTGACAGCACAAGGAGAAAAGTGTCATTAGCAAGTTCTCTTGGAAAGTTTTACTACCAAAAATTTTTCTTTTCCCTTAAAGCAGCACTTTGTCCTTATGATTTCTTTTTTATTGTGGGAATATTTGAGGATAAATTGTGATAGTGTACTGTGTTTGACTTTCCTGTTTGTTTGCTACTGCTTCTTTGTTTTGTCTTCTGAAAGACATTTGATTTTGCTCAGCGAAATGTTCTACAAAAATACTGCAAGCCTGGTGAGGATGATTTATTTAAATTTACTGCAGATACAGTGTCACTGCCCAGGAGAATTCACATCTTTTTCATTTGTTTAATCTGTGTTACTCCTTTTACAGACATGCATGAGGTATGAAGTTTATCTGAATAGTTCAGTAAGTCTATGTAAACATAACAGTCAAGTGGTTTTAGATACCAATCTCATTTTCATTACAAAACATTAAGCTTTTGTATATTAACTGGAATAATCTGCAGAACATTTTGATGACTCCTTGATTTCATGGCCCTTCAAGAAAACAGCAGTTTTCATTTCATTTGTAAATCAACAATGCTACATCTGAATTTTGAGTGGATCTCATTGGCCTGATGTATAAAGAAATGAAGATGAATAATAGAATCAGAAATAATTTCATAGGAAAAGTTCAGTTTCAGCTTTGATTTTATTATACTTTTCAGGTTACAGATTGGTTTTCTGACTGTATTATTCTTTTCAATTTGCAAGACATATAAAAGTAAAAGATTGAATTTTTTTTTTTTTCCCCTCAAGTAACCAGTTTTAGGGCTATGCTGTATCATTTTGCTGAGGATATCCTGAGCAGTTCATGGTTCTGCACTCTGAAGTATGTATTTACCAGTATTTTGAGTGTGTACAGATTTTGTATAGCCTTTCAGTCTTCATATTTGAGGAGTTAAGTGAGTAGGGCTTAAATTGTACTTAACTTCGTTTCAAGCCTGCCTGCTTTTAGCGAAATTTACTCATGCAATGGTATTTTAATTATGTTTATAAAGTTCTGCTTTGTCTAAGTACACTCATTAACCTACACCAAGTGGCTACAGGAGCATTCTTTCATACTAAGTGCACAGTAGAGTTAATAAATATACAGTATTTTATGATGCATGACTAAGAGATGTAGAAGTTGACTTAAAATCCTGGGATTTCGTTCAAGGAAATGCTGTTAGATTATGTTTACCATTGCTGAAATTGCTAAAATTACAATGGTCTGTATCTTGGCAAGTAGATTAAAGCAGTATTGTTCCCTGCAATCTTGGGAGAGAAGTATCCCACAGTACCTTGCAGCTGATGGCATTGTAAAATTTTAATATTTTGCTGATTTTAATTTTGTTAACACTGCATCAGTTTCTGGCCATTTCTGTAAGCTGGTAAATTTTGTTCCATGCTGAAGGAAATCCAGTTAAATGTGTTCTTTCTGCCTTTTTTTACATAAAAAGGGAAAAAGAAATTTTTAATTACCCTTAGTTTTAATAATAGCTCACTTGTCAAATTGAGTGATAGGTGTAATTTTCTGATTCAAAGAAAATTTAGCTTAAATATGTAAATTAATTTCTTATGAGTATTTATTTTGAAGTAACTTGGGTTTTAATATTATGTCAGAATTGTATCTTCAGTTGTTTGTACTGTTGATTCTCAGCAGATCACAAAATCTGTGGTTCATAAAGCCTCAGTCAAAGCCCTTTAAACTGATACATCATTAAATAAGATTTTTGGTCATATGTATTTTATCTTTACTGTGCTGGTAGTCGGTACTGAGTGTACACCAGTATTGCTTTAATTGAGAAGTGATTTCCAGAAGAAAGCCTTATTTGTGACAATGAACTTTAATTTTCTTCATTGCTCTGCACATTTTCCTGGGAAAGTGTCCACAGATAAGATTCATTGCTTTCATTAGCATGCTGCAGTTGAAGCCAGGTGGGTGTGCAGCTCAATCCATGGCCTCTGCAGGCAGCTGAACACCAGAATGATTGAAGGTCTTTGTTAGGCACAGATGGTGTTAATTATGAGTCAAATCTAGCAACAGTGATATGATTATTATAAGGCAAATACCAAAAGAAACAGGCCACAGTGGAGGGGAAAAACCACCTGGTAATGATTTTCCATGTGTTACTTGGCTCTTTAGGACAAAGGGATTAGGTATGATTATATGTCTCCTAGTTGTGTTGTTAGACATTGTCTCTTAACCGCCAATCATTATAGGTGTTAACTTGAATTATTAAAAAATCTGGATGTAGTGAGGCATACTGAAAAATTAGATGCGTGATTGATGTACTATCCACCTCTTAGCTCAGTGTTTGCATTCGTTCTCTGACATGTTCAGAGAGCTTGAGTTTGGCAAATTCTATGCAGATAAAGTTTCTAAAACACTACCTGAACAACTCCTCCAATCTGTTTAGGAGATTATATTAATGAATAAAGGGAATTCCTCTGTATGTGTTTATCACATTAATGAAATAACAGTGGATTACGTTGATTTTCGCCAGTGACACAGAATCTCTGGTTAGGCAATATGGAAATATTCTGAGTTCTCTATACAAACCACTCTAATGAAGTTTCTGTTAAGCAATGCCAGTAGTTTGTGTTTGCTAAATAATGAAAATGAATCATTGCAAATGAATTAAAGGAGAAACACTGTGAATGAGTTTCAGATAAAATGGCAAACAAAAATAGATTTCGTTCTATAATAATTGACAAATCAAGCTCTGGGGAAATTTTTGGGTGCTGTTTTTATCCCTTGATACAGAAATTCTTAGTAATTGTGATGCACAACATTGATGATGGGATAAATTCCAATGGGATTATTTTTCTGAAGTGTTAGGCCTTGTAAAAGATCTCAGTGTCAATTCCTCTTGGCCTGTCACTGAGCATGGCCGAGTAGAGTTTGGCTCTGTTTTCTTAATACCTGAAGGGAGGCTCCATCAGGTATTTATAGATGTTGATAAGATTCTTTGAGCCTTTGTTGGACAAGAGAGTCTCTCAGCCCTCCTCATATGACAGGACTCCAGTCCCTTTGTGCCTAACATCTTGGTGCCTTTCACTGGTCTCACTCCCTTGTGTCTCCATGCTGGGGACACATTTCCTAATGCAGCCTGGAAAATGCTGCTGACCTTCTTTACTGCAAGGGCCTTTGGGTGGCTTAGAGTGAACTTCTAGACCCAGCTCATTTTCTGCAAAGCTGCTTTCCAGCTGCATCTAATTGCATGCTATGCTAAGGAATCACTGAAGTTCAAGTTTGTATCATCTTATTATTTCACAAATAAGTCAGTGATCTGAAATAGCAAAACTTTGTACATGCAGTGATATTTACTGACTTTATTTATATGAAAATCTTGCTAGATAGGACTTTAAGTAAATATCTGTCACTTAAATTAATGTGTTTATACTGAACATAGCAGGCTTGAATTCGATCATTAAATAGCTAAGTCCTCACTTTTTCATGAGCCAATTCTTATATGGTTTGAATTCTTGTCACCTCTTAGACAAATGAGACCAATGTATTTCAGGAATCAGATCCTTCTTTTTTAAGGGTTAGGTGGAATGTACTAATGTTCTTTTGGGTTTGTTTGGTTTTTCTTTTTTTCAAACATTTGGCCATTAGTTTTTCCTCTTCCAGTTTCCAATTAATTGACAGAAATCTGATTTCAGTATAGGTAAAAATCTATATCACTGGCACATTTTTAAGACAGCACTTGTTAAGACAGTAAGATGTGCTGCTCCTCAAGTTTCTCTCTGTAAAGGATGAACTGAGGAAGTTAATTGGAAATAGAGGTCTGACTTAGGTATTGTCTAATTTGAATAGTTTGTTAGCTATGTTTGCATTACAGGGCTTTTTCAAAGAAGCAGGGTTTAACACTAAAATGTCACACCCTGTGATGTTGGGAGGACAGACTTGACACTGTTCCAGTCAGTAAGTTGAATGGTACTCAAAGGTCACTCTCTGTGGTGTTTGGACAAATGATAAAATCTATATAATTTATGACATTGCAGATTTAGTTTGAAACTTAAGGAAAGTTTGGTAGCTGTGACAGTGGTGAAATCCTGGAATGGAGAATCATAAGATGATTGTGGAATTTCCTGCATCACTGGTATTCGGCTTGTACAAGTTATACTTGGTGATATTTTGGTTGGTAGGATGTTGGAATATCTGATATTTATGTCTTCTGCAATGTAAAGCTGACTGTGTGGCCTGGGAGGCTCAAAGGAAATTAATACCCCATTGTTGCTCTGAAGATCTAAGCCTGCAAAAGTGGCAAGGGTGTCTATACAATTTCAATCTTACAGGAAGACCTTTTTGCCTAAAAATGCTATAAAATGCTACCATCTGTTGTAGCACAGTTTCTTATTGATCATTATTACAAACTCAGAGACTCTCAGAATACTGAAGTGGGTTCAAGCCCAATGAACATGTGTCATCCTGGCTCAGGGCAAACTGTTTTCATAACATGCTGCTTTGCAGTTCAAAGTCATGACTTAAATAAGACTTTGGTCATTTGGTGTGGCTGATATGTGAGTGTTCTGGTTTTTTTTGTTGGTTTTTTTTTTTTTTAAATCTGGAGGCTGTGTGTAGACATACAGGAATGTTTCTGAGAATTTGATGTTAGATGGTAGAATTTTATTTCTTGTCTGAAAATGAATCACAAATCCAACAAATATGTAGTACTACGAGGTAGAAGATTCTTTTTCCCCCCTACTGTGTTGCAAGTCTGTTCTGACACCTTATGACAAGTGGCATTTATGGCAAGTGAGTTTACTGCTTGTTCTGAAGTAGTTTGCAAGAAATAAATTTAAATATGTATGTTTGGACATTGATGGTATAATAAGCTTTTGAGTAAAATTCTATTCTCTCTGCTGAGGGGTGATTTGGTTTTGTGTGCTGTTATGCTTCATGTGGGATACCTGAACTCCTTCAAGTGGTGGGGGCAAGGCAGTGCCTTGACAAAGGCTGTAGCAGATTGTTGCCTCACCTGGCAGTTTTCTCCAAGCAAGTGCCTATTGTTAAAGGGCATTTAAATAACACTGGTATTCAACCCTCCTGTGTGCCAAACTGCATCTTTCTTTTAGATGAGTTGCTTCTGCTTTTATGTACTGAGAAATCCAAAGGCATCAGGTTAAACATCAGGCTGGAAAAGAACTGCAAATTGAGAACGGCTTCTAGTTGATTCCTGGCAGTCTTCATTGATTTCTACTTCTGTTTGGGGAAGATTATTCCCATCTGCTCTAAATTCCATTAGCTTCTGTAGGGCTGGGATCTCCAAGTTTGATTTGAGCAAGAGTAACGTCGCTCACCTGAAGGCAGATGTCAGGCATAATCAGGCATGTTTAGAAAATCATACTTCTAAATGATGTTTTAAGTTCAGGAGTTTATCCTCTGCTGCCCTGCTTGCGTAAATCTTGCATTAGCTTTGATACCATATGCAATTCATATCTCTGCATGATCTCAGGTTTCTGAGTCCAGTGAAACCAGAGTGTTAAAAGTTCTCTGTTATCTAAAAAGCCCCAGAACCAATGTCCTTTATAAAATTCTTACCCAGAACTATGAATAAAAAATGATTGTAATAGAACTTCTCAGTTTCTCGTTCTAGTGGTTTGCTAGTCTTTTAAATTTATATTTTTTTGGAAAATTATATTTATGTTGCAGCACTACATGTTATGCAGCATCTGAAGCACAAGCTTATTTGCTGGCATGAATTACAATTTACTAATTATTGTTGTCTATGAATAATAATTTACTGTCTGTAGAGCATCAGAAAAATAAGCTTATTGACACCGTTATGGTTACATACGCCTTCTTTGGATAATGACTTGGATCTGACTTGAGAAACATGGATAAAAAATATTTAGATTAGCATTTATTTGCTTAGATTTAAAAGCTCAGGTTCTGGTAACTTTCACTGGAAACAAGTTCTCAGGAAACCTGCCCTGTGTTGGTTTTCACCACCTACACAATAATTTAAAGGTCAGTTTGTATAATGAAACTGTATAGATCACATTTATGGCCTGCTCAGTTTCACTTCTCTGTTTTCATAACCTCATACCGTGTTGCTTGATATGTTTCCAGTATTGCTATGGGAACATAATCTTAAATTACAATTCAAATTCTTTCAAAAATCCCACCAGTGTATAATTGATATACAGCTTACAACCTTTCTTTATTTTTTTTTTCCTGTTTCTAAATGAATATCTGCATTTTTCATTTCATCTGACAATGCATCTGGAAATATTTTGTCCCATGCTTTCTTTCCCTGTAGACAGATTAGTTGAGCACACTGAGCTAGAAGCATTCTTCCTTAGCACTGGACAAATTCCCAAATCTATATAATATAAAAGAGGAGATAACTCAGCCGAGGTTTTAAAAATACCAGACCATATAGGTGTTATCAAAACATGGCTTGCATAGAAGATTGCCTTTCAGAGTGGAGTTGAATGTAGAATCAACCTTATCCCTCTGCTTTTTAAGTGATAGATACCAAGAAAGATGTGACCTCTTTTGCTTTTTTTTATTCCTCCCTTTTCTCCCGACAGCTTGACAAATTGTAGCTTTTGGGACACCCCAGTAGTTGATGAGTCATTTATGCTTAAAAATAGAATTCCTTGCAGCAAGGACACCCATTCCACTTTTGACGCGTGTGTCATTTCTGACAGAGTTGCGGGGCCAACTGGGCCATGTTAATTAAGCATCCAGGAGGAAAAGAGCTCTCTCTCTTTGGTAAATACCAGAGTTGGAATCCAACAATACTGAAAAAAAGAGAAGGGAAATCCCATAAACATGAATACCTGCAGGCTTTCTTCCCTTCCTTGTACTTTGAGAGCATTTTGAGTCTTTTATAACTCCCTGGTGCAACGTAACCAGCATCTCTATCCCACCTTTCTTCTGTGCCAATCCTCATCCTTTATTCTTTTTTTTCTTTTAAATCTTCAAAGACCAGATAGAACACCACCTTCACAAAGGGAATTGTAAGGTCTAATTACTCTGTACAGAAGAAAAATTGTAATGGAGCATTACAATATTGTTATCCTTTAATTTGTGAGGCACAGAAATGGTGCTGCACGGGAACAGTGATAAGCAATCAACTGTGTTCAGCACCAGGTACGTGTGATAGAGTAGCCTACACAAGCCTCAATAGGAGAAAGTATTAGATAAAAATATGATTAATACAAAAGTGGCAATTTGTGGCATTGTAGAAGATCTTGCGCACTTTAACATTCATAGTTTTATTGCTCTTATCAAACCTTGTGCAATTACAGGGTGTGGAGCAGGCTGTTCTTTAACAAGGTTTTTAGCTTGTGGCTGTTTATTCATCTGCTACTGATGACAATTACTTGGCCTCAAAACTGAGGGCCAGCCCCTTGAGTTGAACACTTTTATGGTGCATAAAACCATGTTGCTGCAATGGTTTTTCTTAGAGATTTGCACATTTGTTTTTCTCACGGGTTTTGTACTTTGATAAGCATTGCAAATAGTGGATTTTATGCAAGCTGGTTTCTTTGCAACTTCCATAAAGCAATCAATTCTTCCAATTCAGCAGATAGCATGAGTTTGCTCGAGACTGTGATGCCTGTAAGATTCTTTAAGAAATGTAAGTTTAATGTTAATAGCTCTAAAAGACACTGCATCAGCCTTATGTGTTCTTGTTACCATTTTGAGTCTAATATTTTCTCAAAACAAAAGAATTCTCTATTTTTATGTAATTATTTAAATTTCTTTAATTATACTCCATCTCTGCTAAAAAGATGATTTTTCAACCAAGGTGGCTCAGTTTCTATTCATTCCTGTGGAAAAATGGAATTATAAGGATAACATCATATCAATTATATGAAGGATCTTTTGATATTATTTATATTTATACTGTTCAACAATATTAATTCTGAGTAAAAGGTAACTTAATGTATCTGAACTCAGATAACTGATGGCTGGTTTGCTATTCAGAGTCATATTAGTCACAACTCTCATGGGTGACTTAGATTTTAAAAAATAAAAGTAGGTACTGGTGTCAACAGTCAATATACTGTTATTTACAGAGTATCCGCGCGTCTCTGCGAATTATCTTTCTGAATAATGCTAATACTTTAATTCTTGCGAAGCTCTTTGATAACTTAATTTTAAGCTCAAATTTTTCCCACCTTACATTTGAAATTTGGTGTCAGTTACTTACATTATATTGATATGGTGAAATTCAGGTGAGAAATAGGACTCATAAACTTGAATCCAAGCCAATAAATAAAAAAGATTACTATTCTTAGTATCAGATTATGATTCATTGTATAAAGTCAGATTACACTTTTACAGTATTACACTTTTCCTGCAGATCTGAAGTGTTGCAAACATTTTGTAAAAAATTAAAGGAGTAGAATAAAAGCAAAAATAGAAGACTGAAAGCGGTTTCAGGATTATCTTGGTTTGCCTTAACTAAAATTAAATTGCAAGAGGGTACCAGGGATATTCTTTGAACTGTGAATGCTAAATGAAGGAAACATCAGTAGAAATGGATTCTATTGGTTATTGATTTTAGAAATTTTATAAAGATGAAATACAGCTAAAAATTGAACTCCTCCTGTACCACTGCTAGTGATTACGTATCTATTATAAAACTAGGATATATTTCACTTTTTAGATTTAATTCTTAGATGCATATGAAGACATTATGATGGCTTAGTTTAAGGATTTCTTGAATAGTTTATTTTTTAAATTCCTGTGGTTGTAGACTGGGGAAAAGGCTAAATGAGATTGTGAAATACCACTGGTTCTGGAATTTAAGCCAAAGGGCCAATTCTGGTAATTTTGTCACATTTCTTAATATAACAGTTTATACAGTATTTTGCTTTAAACAAATATATTCTGATCAGAAGGATATTTAGACTTCATTTTAAATATGTGATGTGATGCAAAGTTTTCCATTCACCTGGAGAACTACTTGCAGTGGTTAACTGACCCTGCTTTTAAAAACATGTCATCTTTCAATCCAAGTCTTTGTTTTTATCTTCCATTTACTCTTTTTTTTTTCCTGTTAGAGATCTTTCCACTAATGATTTGTAGAGATATTCCTAGACATGTTAAAACCACATTTTAATGCCTTTTTTTGTAATAATTTAGCCAGCTCATTTTCAGTTTTTTAAAATAGTACAAAGTTTTAGACTGAACCATTGTAGCAGTTTCTGTGTTTTTGCTTTGTTTTGTTTTGTTTTTTCCTCCTGAACTCTTTTTATTTAATAACTGACATTTCAGTTGAAGTATTTTGCAGTCCATATTGGGTACTACTGGACAATAAATTTGCAGTGATTTTTGAGTACTCCATTTCAAGAAATACCTGCATTTTCTTATTCTCCTCTGGGTACTTGTGAGAAGCGTGGTAGTTATTTATAAAAGGCAAAATTAATGTAAGGTAAAATCTCTGGTTTTACTGCTACCCATTTAGCCAATACAAAAATAATATCATGCTATTAGTCATGAAGAAAACTTTTCCTTCAGTTCACATTGCAGAAGCTATGTATTATTTGAACTGATGCCCAGAATTTAATTTCTTTCCAACTGGTGAAACCTGTCTTCAGTGATAACTGTATTCATGCTCACGTATTATATATACTGGTTAGCATATATTGCATAATACTGTGTTTTTGTGTGTCTGTATAGAAATAACCATTCTGTAAATGGGTTCTTAAAACTTGAATAGATCTGAATAATCTGTGCACATAGATCAGCACAGTACTTGGCTGTAGTGGCTCATATATTCTCTTTGTTCTCCCAGTTTGTCTCACGGCTCCTGTGATGTACAGATTATTAAGGAAAAGTCTTTGATGAATAGAACAAAAAAGTGTGTTTCTGTTTCTTCTGGACTTTTTCACAGCAGGAACATTAGTTTGTTACTGCTTGTAAAAGACTGTAAATAGAAAGGATAAAAGGATAAAATAAATCTCAGATTTGGGGTTGAAGTCCATTACAGATATGCATATGACATCAATTTTTCTAAATAATTACATTTTCTAGTCTGTTTTGAGAAATGTTCATTCCATCTGTATTTTATTAGTGTTTCAGTGCTACCATACCTACCTAAAAACTGTATCACTGTGTTAAAAAATTCTTTAACTCCATTTCAAAGCCCACTAATCCTACATATCTTTGTTTAAAATATTAAGTTGACACAAAACAGATACAAGTACCTCCCTCTTGCTTAAGGCATTCAGTAGTTTAAATGGAATATAGACTCATTGCCATTTATGTCCTGGAAAATATATCCTGTCACTGTTCACAACCCTGTGTCTTAGCAACAGTGTTTGGAGGGGAAAAAAAAAAACCAAAACAACCAAAAAACCCACCCCCCAAAAACCAACCCACACAGCAAAAGTTTTCCAAACAATACAGTTTATATTCTCTGATCTACATCCCATATTATATTCAGTGGTGACTTGTATGAAAGAGCAAAACCTCTTTTCTCTGTCTTAGTTTCTGTAATGCAGTGACAGCTCACAGTGGGACTTATTTATTTGTATAGTTTGATGTTGCTGGATGAAATACACAACATGGAAAAAGCTATGCAGAAATTAGGAAATGAATTCGTATCAATAGAGAAATAATTGTGGTTTGGGTTTTTTTAGATTAAAAATGAGAATAACAACAAAAATAACATCACTGGAACATTTTGATGTGAGTCAGTGAAGCCGAAGTTCCCTTCCTCTGGTTACTCGGGCACTAGTAAGGCTGGGAATTCCCAAGAAACTGTAGGCAGTCTATTTTATATTCCTCCTCATGACACTGCATGCATATCGGACATTGCTTCCTTTTTTTGGGGGGTGGAGGCAGAGGGTTTGGAACTTCCCTTGATTTTTGTCACTAAGAAAATGAATTCAAAAGATGTATAAAAGTATTTCAGATCTAGCTGTGAGTGCTGTGCAGTAACACAGCACCATCTGGCAGTAGTTATTGTCACGTGAAATATTGCATTACAAAGAATAATCACAGAATCTCAGACTATGCTGAGTTGGAAGGGACCCGCAAAAATCGAGTCCAGTTCCTGGCCCTGCACAGGACATCCCCAAGAGTCACACCATGTGCCTGAGAGCATTGTCCAAACACTGCTTGAACTCTGCCAGGCTGGTGCTGTGACCACTGCCCTGGGGAGCTGTTCCAGTGCCCAACCACTCTCTGGGTGAAGAACCATTTCCTGATATCCAACCTAAACCTCCCTGACACAGCTTCAGGCCTTTCCCTTGGGCCCTGTCACTGCCACCACAGAGCAGAGATAAGTGCCTGCTGCTCTTCGTCTGCTGAGGAAGTTGTACCTGCAGTGAAGTCTCCCCTCAGTCTCCTCCAGGCTGAGCAGACCAAGGGAGCTGCTCCTCACATGGCTTCACCTCAAGCCCTTCACAATCTTTTGCCGTCTATAGTTTAATATCTTCTTATATTGCAGTATATGATATGGTAGGAAGTGATACAGAAAAGATTTTTCCAATCTCCTGAAGAGTGGCTTGAGAGAAATGTCTGTGACAAACATATATTTCCTGAAAAACTGCAATATTTATTGGTTCTGCCAGATGTTGCACTGTCTCTCCCATCTTCCCCTTTTTTCAGCCATTTGCTTGCACTTTGCATTTCTTTGTCAAAAATAGTAATTTAGGCATTTGATGGGACTTGTTTTCTCCTTCTGAGATTTCATTACTTTTAATTATCCTCTATTCTCTATCTCACACAATATTTTAGAATTAGTCACATAATTCTGTGACCTTGATTATACGAAGCTTCTTGGTTTTTGAAAAATGAACAATGACTACTTTTTTTCCTATCAAGTAACAAGAGACTCAAGTTTTCCCAGGTCCAGCAATATCAGGCATATGTCACCTGCAAAATTAATTAGGTAAAATCAAAATTCAAGTACGCAATCTACAACAGATTGACTTTCTATAAAGGTATTACATGAGGTAAATTGATAAGAAGAGTGTGTAAGAACCTCATCTTACCTTTCCCAAATATGGCTATCACTTATGTATTTACTTATAGCTTATGACTGTCTTCTGCGGCCACTGGCTTGTACATTGGTGGGTGCAAGAGAGGGAAGATGCCATTTACTCAAGATGAGCTTCGCAGGGCATTTGACAAGTCAGGGCAGCTCAGTGTCCTGAGAGGGTCTCAGAAGAACAGCCCTTATTCAGTTAGCCACTCAACAGTGTTTAGTTAGATCCTTATTCTAGGAAATACTTTTTCACTCATATTAATTCTAAACTGTGACAAACTGTAACTACACTAAGCAAAGTATTTTGAAGACATCTGAATTCTGACTTTGCTCCATATCTTCTTGGAGTACCGTAAATGTAAACAGATTTACACTATCATACGTGTGAGGGCAAGGTGTGCAATTTAAAAACAAAATAAGCAACCTTTCTGATTCTTCCTTTCTAATTTCTTTATCAAGCTTCAGATAGTTTCCACGTTATAGAGGGGAATTCTGCCAGGTACAGTTTTCTTTTTATGGAGATTGCTGCTTTTTTGCTTGTTCTTGGTGCAGTTCATATTCATGTCACTTATGATCTCAATTTTCTAAAAAGCAAATAAATTGGCAGATTGTGATACGAGTATGAAGGCATAGTAGTAACTTGGTGGATGAAAAGATATGCAGCATGGTTTTGTTGTGGGATTTAGTATGAGATTGTAGCATATCCCAAAAATTATTAAAAGAAGTCATGTTGCTGAGGCATTATTTGTTATTATTAAACCAAGAGCTTCAGAAGCATTTGGAGTATTGGGACTTTTTTTTTTTTTGTAAAGATACCTTGTGCAGAAGATATAGGTTGATTTTTAATTTTTTTTCTTTTTTCCCCAGTGGAAATTATTTGCTCCTAAAGGAAATAAAAAAATTATTGCTTCTAAAATGAGCAACTCAGCTTAATTGACTAAAACTAATGAAAATGAGCATGCCAAGCATGCCAGGAAATGTAAAGAAAGACAGGGAGTGATTCTTCTGCTATAAAATATACACATTTGATTTTTGGTGATATGACTTCCACATAACATACCCTTTCTGCTCTTTTGGCAAAGGAAAAAAAATAGCTTGCCAAGTCTAAAAGGCCTGTTGAGATTTCAGAGCTTGCAGATGACTCAAAAAAAAAAAAATTGTAGCAAAAGTAATTTTGGAATGTTAAAGATGGGAGAGAGAGGAGTAGTCTCAAAGTCTTAAGACTGTGAGTGGTATGTAGTTGATTGGGCTTGTTTTTGTGTTCATGTAACTGCTCATTAGGTTCATTGTGCTTACGTGGGAGTAAATCTGTTAGTATAGCTTATAAACACTAATTTTAGAGAGGTGATTTTTCTTAAAAAGTGTATTATTATTTTTATACTGAATTTGTTTATATGCACTTCATAGTAATTAATGTCCCTATAGGAAAGTAGATATGCCTGGGAGAGAGTGACAAGTAATAAATTGGAGCTAGTCATGAGCCAGAATATCAACTAAAGTGGAGGCCTGTTTTTTTTCTGTAAGCATATGATTTCTTTGTCAAAAATTAGCAGCCGGATTATCTAATGGAACTATTATGCTGGATAAAATCTTTACGTTTTAAAATTAAATTTTAATAACAATGTCTAGTGATCTGTTTGTATGTACAGATACTGTCTGACAAGTAGATCACCACATTTAGTGTTTCACTGGGAAAATGAAATCAATGTCATTTATTGTCAATGTATGACTGGCAATTTCATATTGAAAAAGCCCACAGATTTAGTGTGCTCCATTTTCTTAACTGAATTCGTGTAAGTATGTATATAAATAAAGCTTATATGTAAGATAAAATTAGCTACTTCTGAAGTTGTAAAAATTTTAGATGCTAGATCCAGGTGTCTAATATCTATTTTCATAGTTTAAAATTTTTCAGTCTTTGGTGAGCATATTACATTTAATTTATTTTTAAACAGCAGTTGGATTTTTAAGTCATATTTATGATTGACTGTCAAACCAGGTATATAGGATTTATGTTTCTAAGGATTATATTGGGTTATATTTAGCACAGACAGTTCCATGAATCAAATGTCTGGATTTCTCTCAGTGTTAGCATTCAGGTCTGTTTTCTTTGAGACTTCCATACATAGTGTTTAGAAGTACTGTCGACTATCTCAGAGAAGCAAAACATAATAGGTAAATGAGAGTTCACAGTGTTTAATTTCTCATAATGTGTGTCCGAGCAGTTACAATTTCCTCTTAGACCCCTTACAAATGTGACAGAAAATCTGGAAAAGGTGGTGCTTGGGGTTATTGAATTTTTTTTTCCTGTATAGATATTAAATGTTATGTGTGTCTTTTTCAGTTTCTTGATATTATTGTGACTAGATCTTTGAAGAATGTAGTATTTTTTTTTCCTATTCATCGTTTAAAATTAGAGAACACAGGTGTTTAATATCTCAGAATATTAATATTTGAGTATTCTTATCTTTGGAAATAATTAGTTCTATTAAGATATTATTCCTACTAAAAACCAGTAATGCTTTACCATACTGGAATATTTGTGTAAAATGAATGACCCCCAGTGGTCATGTCATAGATTACCCTCTGTCTTTTCCCACTTTTCCTAAAAGGAATAGAAATGGAATTATTTTAAATGGGACATCTTTGATAAATTATTTTTATACTTAAGAATTACTTTCAGTATGGACTTGCAGCAGTTTGTCCTGAAATATGTATTGTAACATCTGAGGAGAATGCTACATAGAGACAATAATGAGAAGACAGTTCTAGCTGGAAATTTTTCCAATCAGACCCATGTGTGCAAAAGCAAGACCTGCTCTCAGTTATATTAAGGCTTTTGCCAAATATATTTGTTTCTTCATGTTTTTAAGAGACATTAACTAAAAGTCCTTCTAAAGCAAGAGGATCTTGTAGTAACAGACAAGTAATTTTGATACCTGCTCATCATAAATAAATGTTAATGTTTAGAACTACAAGATACTATTCCCTTAATTAGTTATCTATATTAATCACAGATCCAAAAATTTTATATGCTAAACTCTTTCTAGTAATACAAAAGGAATATTTTGTGGTTCTGGTTCTATTCTAAGCAGTAGAATTTGAGGATTATTGACACCTTAGAGGTCCCAGTGCAATATACTGCATAATATAGTAATATAATATAGATCTTTGCTTAGTAGAGATTTTTTTCCTGCTTTAGCAAGTTTATTTAATAAGTCTTTAATACCTCTCTGTTATTCTACTTCAAGTATCATTCTTTGAAATACAAAATATATATTAATGATTCCATTATTATATTATTGATTATATTTTTTTTTTTCATTGGGGACTTATATTAGACTAAGACTTTCAGAATAAAATATATACTATCTTTTCTCCAGATCTGAGGGTATGCATATGAATGTATGTGTTTAGAATCCTATGCATTCTGTAGGTAGCCAACGAGAGTAAAGCAAAGGTGGTTCACAGCTATTCAGCTCTAAATCAGATTCAGACTTCAGTCAAAAAGAATGATGAGACTCCTTGGGGTGCTAACTTGCCCTCTTTTTTCCTATATTAATTAGCCCCATTTGTACTGAATTTCAATTCACAGCAGTGCTGAAAGTAGCAATAAGAAAGAATTGCAGGTGAGAAATACCATTTTAAGCAGCAGATCAGATTCTTTAGCAAGCCCAGGCTCAGTTTCTGATAAAAATGGAAGTGTCATTCATTGCTGCATTTTGCACACTGTCCTTAGGCTGCTTACTCCCACTCATGCCAGCTGCCAGATCTTTTCCAACCCCCACTCAGTCTCCGAGGTAGGTTTTTACATCAAATGCTAGTGGAACGAAATAAACTGTATCTGTACCTCAGTGTGATTCAGGAGACCGATATCTGTTAAAACAAAGGGAGACCACCTGAACTTGTGGAGTATTTAGCTGATCTCATGGGGAAGGAGTCGTGATGTAAACATTACATGATCATTATGTAACTCGTAAGGGATTCTGTGACATAAATTTAGTCAGTTCAACGACAGTCATGTAGAAGCACATTATAGACAAATAAATTCTTGAAGTCCATGTGTCTAAAAATAGATGGTGAATGGAGTGATCAACCGAAACATGGTAGATGCAACAGAAAGAAGCTAAGCCCTAACATGTTCTGTATGAGACATGCAAAGCTATCAGAAGGCCACATAAATAAAGGGAGGAAGAGCAGAAGTTTAGGCCTTTGTATTCAGACAAATACATACATCCATAGTTTGGCCACAAAGTAGGAGAAGAAAAGGTATTTAAAAGGGAATGCATATGTATAATATTAATCAGAGTTTAAGAGGATTAAGTGATGTATTGCCTGTTAATTTATATATTGTCAGTATTTATGTCAGTTAATTTATGTATTATCAGTGTGAGAAGGGAAACATACATCTTTGCACTACTCCAGAAAAGAATAGCAACCCTTCCTCACCAATTCCTTTGTTTACAACTTGAAACTTGTTATTATGACAGGTTAGGAAATCAATGCTACCGTGACATGCTGATATGTAAAGTGAGTTCCTTTGGTACATTTATTTGTGCTCTTTCATGGAGAATATTTTCTGTCATAAAATTTTCATATTTATTACATTTACCGCAATTCTCTAGAGAGTCCTTTGACTTCAGGTCTAAGAAACACTGTTGATGTCATAGACAAGCTGTACCTGTTCTGTACATTAAAGTTACAGTGATTAGGTATGGGATGCAACAATTTTGGGTTCTTCCTAGTCAATTGACCACTGTATAAAGCAAAATATGTGCTGCTTATTCTCCTAAGTGAGTTTAAACAGAGCTGAAATTAATAAGTTTCTGATGTAAAAAAAAAAAAAATTAATCTCTTCAGCTTTATCCTCATCTTTACTAAATTGAATTTACAGTATAGCAAAACTACACAAAACTCATCTATGTTAGGAGTAGCATCAGAAGACAAAAAAAAAAAAAACTTGCCAGACCTACACTGTTTATACAAGCTTTGATAAGTGAGCTGTGGTAATTTTCTTTTACTACCCAGAGTTGTTATCATGTCTCTTGGGGCTACTTACTGCACCACAGCGTGCTGCTGCTGTCGTAGAAATGCTGAATAGATATTTATAAAAGTGCAGTAATGATTTGTCATCTTCATAGACGTCAGTACACATGCTTGATGGATTTGGAGCATCTAGATCCAAAACTGTGATTATGTCTCATCTTTAATTCTTGGAGTGCTCTGTGATCTAGCCAAGATCATGGAAGGTGATGTCAGGCAAGGTTGGATTAATGGCAACCCAGAGGAAAGAGATTGTGCTAGGAAAACATCAAAAGGACTGGAGAAAGTGTGGTCTCCAGTCTTTATAAACTAGGAGTGCTCAGACACTGAGAATCAGTAGGTATTTTAGAGGAACATTCTGTTCCAGGTTTAAAAAAGACTTTTATTTTTCTCAGGCAAAACAAAGCCTCCCAAAATGTGTATTATTGGGAAATCTACCCTTTATAGGTGTAGTGTAGAGACTGATTGTTATAAACTGTTTCGCCTAATTATTCAGTTGATTGATTTCTTTGTTTTTCACAAGGTCTTTCCACAGAATTTACAGGTGTACTTGATAGATAGTTTCATTAGCTGGTAGTTTGCATTAAGTTTAAGGTTAGACATGATTTAGAAAAAGAATTAACTGACAGCTTGTGAAGAGAAGCTATTAAAAAAAGTTGATTTGGTTTTGGTCTTATGTGATATTGACAGTCCTTAACCTTTGATTTCCTTTGAAGTTTTTTGATCAAAACCCAATTGAATTTCATGGCAATTTTTTTCCTCTTAAGCTGTGAGACAGCTGCAAAAATTTGCATGGGTTTGCCAGTTCAGATTAAGTTGTGCTCTCACATTTCAATCAACATAACGTTTCTTACCTGGAGAAGATCCCCTTTCTAACTCTACTTCTTTGTCATGTGATAGGCCTTGTCACCTTAAAAAAAAAACTTAGTAGGTAATGCATAATTTTCTCTTTCTTCATTAGCATTACATAAATAAATTGACAGTTACAATGCAAGTAAGGGGGGGGAAAAGGACTCGAACAGAAATGCACTATTTTTCCTTTGGGTTTTTCATTTTTCAGGTATATCCTGTTATCTTAGGCTACATCTTTTGTAGCAGGAAAAAGGAAAGAAAAATGGTAAAAAGAGTTGAGGAATCAGATAAGATCCTTATCCTTACCGATCCACTTAATTTAGGGTGTGTTACAGGAGGAGCAGCCTGTAGTGGCCAGGGTTGAATGACAAATGGCCCAAACTGGCACAGCACCTCCCAGTGTTTTCCAAGAAGTGTTTTAGTTTTTACTGTCTTTCCTAGACTGCCTCACTGATCTTATGTTCTGACATTTATTTTGGTTTTCCCAGCTTTTCCTACTGTTCCCTAGCACTGCCCACTTGAAGGAAAGTGATCCCACATCACATCACAGTGATCTATTTCTCCCAGCTGAGTTTAATTTGAAGCTGTCTGGAGCTTTGTGAAGAAAGGTTTGAAGCAGTCAAAAGATATTTAATTGGTGACTAGAATGCATACAAGCATGAGTAATCAAATTAGTTCTGTTAAGCTTTTTTAATACTGGAGAATATTTACCATTTCAGAGTAAAAGAAAATTGGTTATAGACAAAAGCTTTGATGTGGTCACTTGCAAGAGAAAGGGAACCTTAAGTGACCCTGGTGCATCTGTGAGACTCAGGCTTTAAAGCAATTCAGTAAAAACATGTAATCACTCTGGCAGATGCAATTTCAGTGCTGTCATGAGTAACAAGAATAGAAACTTAATTCTTCAGAGCTGTAAGACCTGAAAGTTCATGCTGATACTTTTTATCTCTCCCCTCCTAACATAAGCAGTGTAACAATATAGTTGGGAATCAAATCTGCTGTATTTAGGAGCTTTTTACAAGAATTTTTATACCAGCTGTCAGCATAGGAAATTATATATATATATTTTTATATATATATATATTTATATATATATATATATATAAATATATAATGAGCAGATTTATACTGAGAACATGGCAGTGTAGATCTGCCTGCTGGCAAAAGTAATGGTCTGAGTTCTTTTTATTTTTTACTGTTATTTTACAGGCTTTGTATTTTGGAGTGTTCTTCTACTTTTAATGCCTCTTGTTCTTTCCAAAATGGTACCTGTCTAAATCTGAGCTAAATGGCCCTTTTTTCTAAAACATTTGATAGCATTATTTTTACATGTAAAAGGGATATATTTTATACCTTGAAGTAACTTAGAAGTTAATTGAATTTTAGGTTTCTGAAATCTCATCCAATATGTAAAGAAAAAAAAACAACAGAACAACCAAAAAAACCCCTGTATTTCCTTAAGAGTTCTTGTTCTTGCTTTACTGCTTTAAGCAACACTGATGGAAACATGAATCCCTCATACTGCACATCCCTGAATCATTGTTTAACATGGCAGTTTCCTTACGTCCTTTGTGCAGTGCCATGTAGAGTTTACTTTTCTATGTTAAATGTATATAGTTTAAAATAAGTTCAATATCTGTCTTTCAGTAATTCAGGATAGTATTGATCATTTTGAGACTGTAAAGTCTTTATTTAGATATGTACTTGTGAAAAAACTCCCACTTCAAAACAAGTACTGTTCTTCAGTATTTCAGAACTGTTTGTTTGCTTTTGATAAATTATATCAGAAAATTGGCAAGTAATTAATTGTGTAGCACACTGTAAACTAGAGTTTATTTATGAGTTGCTCCTTTCGGCTGATGTAGCCTCTAAAATTTTTTTCTTTTCATTGCATTAGAGAGTGGAATAATTCTGATGTGAGGGAATAGTGGATAATTTTGCTCCAGTAAGAATATATTTTTTATTAGGTGACTACTTTTCTGAAAAGGGAGCTGACCATATCAGTTGATCTAAATGCAGCTGACCAGATAGCTGTGTATATTTCTATTCATAACAGGATTAGATTTTTTTTTTTAATGAAACAGAATTTCCATGCATTTGATATCCATGTGGGCAGGGCACACAGATGTTTTCATTCTGCAAGCACCCATTATCTTGAAGTTTAGCTTGTGTGGTCTGGAAACTGTACTGGAACATTTTCTTATACATGTGCAAGTACTATAGAGTAGCACATAGGGGATTTCATAGTTTGCTGTTGAGCCTCTGTCCTTTAATGTTAACACTATAGTTAAACTGCCAAAGAGTCTAGCCAGGGATATAAGAGATCACCTTCTCCAGCTGCCAAAGAATTGTGATGTATTCATGGGCAGGTAGGAAGTGGTCAATTTTAGGGGCTTTTTTTTTTTTTTTTCCCCCCTTTTTCAGTCAAACCACTTTCCACAAGAAAATTGCATCAGTTTGTTTTAAAAGTGAACACTGAAGCAAACTTAACAGAGCAGCCAGTGCACTTAACAGTGTCTGGATGGCTATAATGGGCCTGCCTGCATAATATACATACTGTATATCTTTGGAAGGAGATCTATGAGTTGAACAACACGTGTTGGTTCTTCTTGACAATTACACATGATGACATCTGTTGACAAAGTATTGTTAGCAGCAGAGATCAGAAAGACATGGCATGTGAAGTCAATTGTAGCTGCCCACAGCTCAGATTGTATTACATGGCAGGCTTGGAAATCCCTGTTAGACTCTGCAGAGTGTCAAAATATAGGTAACTTGACAAGGTTGACTGAGGGGTTTGTGTGTAGAGTCAAAGGATTTTCAACTGCTGAATTAAGGGCAGATGTTTTAAAGTGCAAACTTCAAAGCTTTGGATTTGTAGCAAAGCTGTTTACTGTAATAACAGTGATGTGAGTCCTTTCATTCTTAGGGAAGCTTTCAGGTTTCCCATTAGCTCACTGCCTGGCACCGAGAACATGATTATAAAGAGAGCTCCTCTTACAGTGAGCTGTCATTGTGATGTAATATCACACTCCAAGCTTCCATGCACTCCTGGTATGTAAAATGGTAGTAAAGGAAAAAGTTGACAGAAAAGATGCCCCAAATATTGGCTAATCTCTTTGTAACTAATTTCTGCTAACAGATGTTGATAATAATGTGTTTGACTCTAAAAGTAGGACTATCCTAGTAAAAATGGGTAGATAAAAGTCAGACTTCCTTTTGGGCTTAAAGCTGAAGGTATTTCAGGAAACATAGCCAAAAAGTTGATTTCCACAGGTTTCATTCTAGTGCTTGCTATTTAGAGGTTAACCTACATAAGCTTCTATCAAGACTCACAAACTAAGATACTAATTAAAAAAACCCCCAAACATACAAGTAAAAATCTGCATGCTTTTCTGCAACTTTGTGTTAAATTTTAATTTTCTGAAATTTGACGCTAGTATTTAAATCTCTAGAAGCAGCATTATTATGAAATAATTTTTATTTTCTGTGTAGCAGGCAAAAAGTGGACCTATGATCTTTCGTCGGTGCTCTCCCAAGAAAATCATGACAATTTCTGCAGCTTATTAGTCATTTCAGGACTTCTGTGAACTAAGTTCAGAATATTTTATTCCTATATGTATTCATATTGTTTTGCTCTGTTATCAATTACCATTTAGAACCTTACCTTTACTTTTATTTCTTTCATGTTATTGTTGTCTTTTAATTTTGGGATACTCTTTCTTAGTATTTGTACAACTGCATTTTGCAAAAATGCACTAATGTCTAAACTACAGGAGAATTATATTGCTGTATTTGTAAACTTCCTCTGGAATAGAGCAAGGTAACTTTTTATTACAGGATGGATCAGGAAAATACAATCCCACTGTTCCATTCACTGTTACATATGGTAATGACAGGTGTGTGTTTGTTGGGGCCTTCAAAATGAATAAAGGAGTGTTATAGGAATGGCATTATCTTAATACTACACATTTTTGTAATTAATTTTTTCTTTAAAGGAAAATAACCCTAAATAGTGATTAAAGAATAAAATAACACAGATAAATGCTCATATTGAGTTTGTTCCACCTCATTTATGTCCTTAATGTAAGAGCCATAATGTTGTGTTTTTGTTGTCCTTTTTTTCCACTGCTTAAAGCCCTGTAAATTAATTTTTAGTGTGGAAGTCAATTCAGAGAGCACTTACTAGGGAGGAGAGGTTAAGAAATCAATTCCACAAATAATACTTTGCACCACTTACTTAAAAGTAAAACCAGCAATTTTTAATCTTGCAGCTCCTGGCCAACTTTCTATATATAAGCCTGTGACAATATTTCCATCAAAAAAATCCCCTTGCCTCTCAGCCATTAAGATTTTCCACAGGGTTGAATATTCACTTGGCGCCTTTAGGCCTAGAAGGAATTTTGTTCTGGCACCCACAGACGTTTCCCTGATAGGCTGCCTGGAACCTTGGCTGCTGCAGAGGGGCTGCCCCAGCCCCATCCCCTGGCTTCAGTTGTGACCTCCTGGGTCCAGCCAGTCCTGCCTCCTGTCTTGCCTTTTCCCTGAGGGTCAGGACCTGTTCCTGGCAGTGCTGGCAGCAGTGGCCAGGCCGTTGCGGTGGCAGGTCTGTGGCCTGGTCCGTGTTGTGCCCACCCTGGGGCACCAGTTCCCCCCCTTCCACAGTGCTCCCTGATGGCTGGGCTGGAATGGCGCTCCTAGGGCGCCCAGCAGAGAGTGACATTTGAAAGTCACTCCTCAGTGACAGTGAAAATAAATAAAATAAAACCTAGATGAAATTCCCCGAGAGCTTGGCAACAATTTCTAGTCATCTTAGCTGAGGGAGGTGGGGGAAAAAAATGAGCTTCTGTTTCAAAATCTGGTGATTGGTTTAAATCTGAACTTGTGAAGAATCACCAGAGCACACTGCCTGAGATTTGTTAGAGAATCTGTGGAGCCTTGGTTGCAGAAAGCAGTTAAAAATGAATTTTGTGAGATTTACAAATCAAGGACATCTTAAAATAATTGCTTCATTTGAAACAGTTAATCCAAATGTCATGTTAAATTGTATAATCTGTCTTCCTCTCCAGTTTGCTCTTAATTCTTTCTTTGGGCATCCATTTAAGCTATAGGTAAAACTATAAAGTAAGGGCAAGTGTCTTTATATGGGCTACCAACCAGTCACAGAGTTGTTTTTTTTTTTTTTTTATTCCTGCAAATCTCCCTAGTACTTTTTAGTACATTATTGCATACATGTAGTATTCTATATCATAGTAATGTGGTTTCATACAAGCAGAACACCTGCTAATATATAATAATTCAGACTTTCACCAAGATGTCATGTAGTTACTGTGTCTAATAAACTGTGAATAAACTGTGGTCTGCTTCAGTTTTCTTCAGTGCTAAGCACTTATTTTGGAAAAGCTGAGATTGTGAACTTGGCGAACTGAGGACTGTACATCAAAAGATAGAAAGGTTTCCATGTAACCCCAAAGTTTTCTAGGTAATTTGGGGAGAAGATTAATAGTTTTTCTTCTGTGCTGTATTTATGTTGCTCCAAACACTGTGAGTCCAAGATTCTAGTTGATTATCTTTTTGGTAAATGGCGGGTAATATACAGAATATGATATGAGCTTAGAGAAGGATGACTAACAAATGGAAGGAAAACTCCCAGTGAAGAGCTCCAGACTGATAAAACTCAATTTTAGAGCTGGAGGAAAGATGCCCAGACAGAATGGTTTGGGGAAAGGAGAACCCAATTTGCTTTTTAATAATTTGCCTTACCTACAGAATCAGAGCTCTCTTTAAGAGTTTCATATCAGTGTATCCTTTCTTTGTTTCTTTAGTACTAGACAAGCTCAAGTGCATTATCCCTAGTGCTTCTATCTGTCCTATAGCAAAACTGCAAACAGTTTTGATTGAATACTGTAGCTGAGATATTTCTTTGCAGTTTAGGTTTTGGTCATATGTGTGTAAGAAGAGTTTTTGCATTACAAACATAGGAAATGTAGTCTTTTGTACAATAATAACAAAATCCAACTGCAGTACTGTGAGCTAATCTTTCCTAGTGGTGTTTGGTACTGCAGTCTCACATAGAAACAGACAGTGGATTTTCAGTATCCATGCATCATGTTAATCATTCCGATAACAGTTGGTGTGATTACAGAATGAATTTAATGGATTTTAAGATCATTGTTGTTACTAGTAAGTCTGAGGCCTCTGCATTTTAACCTTTAGAACCTTTCTGTAATTTGTGCTGTATAAAAAAATGAGAAAGCAATCTCTTCTCTACTAAACCCAGAAATAGAATAGAAACAATATACAATATATTCTGAGCACAAAACAGAAAGAAAGATAGGCAGTAAAAAATGGAAATAAATAACACGTCTCTTGACTACTTCCCCAAGTGATGTGATTATGGGACCTGTAATAAATAAATAAAGATCACTAAGCATACTTGTTTTGGGCAATATTCCACACCAGTTTTTTGGATCAAGACCTCTAAGTTAACAGGTAATGATTATTGTCTTACATGGAAGATATCTCAAAATATTTGGGACACCCATAATTTTCTGTCATTTTTTTGGCAGCTGAACACAATCTCTTGAACAGATGCTGGTAGCTCAGGAATTTCTGGCTGGTTTTCCTGAGATGACGGTTGCAGCTCCAGCTGGTAATTGCGGCTTGCAGGTCTCACCTGCTACGAAGTGAAGCTGGTGTTCTCAGGCTGTTTATTTCCTGACAGAAGCTCTCTGTTTCCTTTTTTTATGCAAAAGGGAAAGGCAAATTGGATTTTGGCAAGAGGACAATTGGGGTTATCATTAGCGAAGGCAGAAGGCCCCATCAATCAGTAGTGTGATATCGCTAGTTATCTCTCCCCAAAATTGAGCTAATATGTGCTGGTAGACTTAGTTTGTTCTTCTCTTTGCTCTTTTCATTAACTTCTGAAAATACTTGAGTTGGGAAGGAAAAATGAGCAGGGCAGAAAAAGACAGTATGCAGGATTTAAATTGACAAAAGCATGAATGCCAGTTTTGGAATCAGAATTTTGCAAGCGTATTAATGAGGATCACCCTTTGATTTTCAAGGGCGTCTTGTGGTCGTGCTTTTGCTCTGCATTTGCTTTTGCTTCAGCTGGCAAAACTGACCTTGGCACTCAAATGAAAATTAACATAAAGAAATAGTGATAAGTATTTTAGATGATAATACAAATTCCTTGGCATTCATAAGTTTGTATATTCAAGGAAAAAAAATTAAAAAGAAGTGATTTTCCTTGAACCATAAGAGCCTAAGAGTCTTATTCAGAAGATACGCCCATTAATAGTCAATTCTTCATAGACAATTTGACTATGAAGAAATTGTGCCAGCTGGGCACATCTATGACCATGTGACTGATAACTTCAAATGCACCTCCTTTTGGCAGTAACAGGTGTGTAAACAATTCCTTTGCTGAAAGTATGATGGGAAAGGGGAGGTTGCAAGTTATGAGTAGGATAGAGACAAGATAGTTATGATGCTCAGTAACTGTATGCATTTTTTTGTAAGCAGTTATTGCTAAAAACAGCCTAGTTTCCATGTCAGTTTTTAGGAGGTTAATGGATAATGGTTCCTGCTAGTAAATCTGTGAATAATGAAATCCTTTGGGCTCACATCAGTGAAATCGGAAGATTAAATGTTTTAATTGTCTGTTTTCTCTGTATTTTCCCTGTATTTCTATGTAATTTCTCCTAGATTTTTTCTTGGTAAGTGAATAGTAGGCAGAACTGAGTCCCAGTGAGTTTATAGTGTGACATTAGGAGTCTTGATTTTGCAAAAATCTGTAGTTTTTAATCTATTTTTAGGAGGCAATGCTTTTTCTATTTGTATTAACATTAGTCCTTTAATGTAGTAGTACTTGTAGCAGCTTGTAGTACTTGGTTGAAGGAGAAATCTGGGAATTTCTTCTCCAGTAGTTCAGATGTTTTATGTGTTATATGTGAGCAAATTTGCAAAGCCATAACTGATAAATGTGATGTTCTGGGAGCTGGCACAAGAACCATGATCATTGTTTCTTAGTACTCATTTGAAACAATGATCTCCTAGTATTTTGGGAGGGGTAGGAGTCATGTTGCAAGGTGGCAATATGAACAAATTTACCAGCAGATTGATCAAAAGTGTCTTTCTCCACATAGACATGTTAACTCACAAAATTTTTAATTGGTGCCATAAATGGCATTTAAACGCGCTTATACTGTATTAAAAAATTATAACGTTTAACTTGGCTGAGCCCCTCTCAACACTTAAATGTTAGACCTGCCCTGTAGCTATTATGAAGCCTGTGAATTGCAAGAGAAGCTTGCTTAAATTATAAAAATACTTGTGTGGTGCTTATATTGAATGCCAAATGAATGTATTCTGATCACACTGAGCATTAGACGTATTTACTCCCTTCCTCTCCCAATTTATGAAGCTGAGTTTCACAAGAACTTTTTAAGAATCAGTAAATTTACCTGTCTGTAAAGCTGAGAGCGTGACAGCTGGGTGTAATATATTAACAAGGATGCTTTAAGTGTAGCTTCCTTTATTCTACTTGCTGTTGAAAAATTCTCTCAGAAGTTGTAAGGAAGGCAGAGAAATGATTAAAAAACTTTTTTTCTTTGAGACTTTATGTATTTAATGATCTGGTTTTCTTTGCAGATACATAGAGTTCTGTAGGCATATTTTTATAATTCCAGTCACTAGAATTTCTTCATTATTTTCTGGTTCAGAAAAAGGCTCCTCTACACCTTCAACTGCCCTTCCCGCCCAAACTTTCTGGCCTTACTTTTGCAATTTTGTCCTCTGCATTAGTTAGTGGGATTAAGCTGGTGGAGTGAATGCCTACTGTCATCATGGAAATCAGAAAAAATTCCCTTTCGTTTATTTTGTAAAGCTGGTTGAAGACCATTACTGTATACCCTTATAAATCTTGTCTTTCTCAAATATTTGTTGAAAGGTCAGGGGACAATTTACAAAACACATACCTAAGTCTGCACCAGCTGCTAGGAATTACTTTGTCTCATTGATGTTTGCTATTGAGAGGGACAAGCTCTATTAAAAGAATTGTTGATATGATTGTTCTCATTATTTGTTCTTAGTTATCATAATCAATAGAGCTGTCAAGCACAAAACCCTTCACATTGTAGGCAAAGTCTGTATTTGTCAGCTGAATAATCTATCAGTAAATTGAAACCAAGGTGCTGGGATAGGATGATGCCAGCCAGTGGTACCACAACAAACAGAATACTGACAGTTGTTTGGAAGTTTTGCATTGAAGCTCAGTAATGGCTGATATGTAGTTGAGTTTAATTCATACAACAGAAAGGAGTTTTCTGACACTTTTTGCTACGTATATAAAACTTGGATTTATGGAGAAAGAGAATTTTTGCATCTAAGTGGCTAACATTGAAACATAAGTTGGAATTCTTTTGTATTGATTAGGAGTGTCACTAACAGTTTTATCGGGTTTGGAGAGACAGGAATGAACCTGCCTGTGTAGATTAATCAGTGAAACGACCTCTCGGGCAGGAAGTAAATGAAAATAAATTACTTGCCTGCATGAGATCTAAGTCTGTGGAGACTGTTCTAATATCATGTGTGCCTCACTCAAAGGCTGGTCCCTGATGAACATTTGGAGCCTTCCTCTTTTCTGTGCACAGACAAAAAACACCCCTCACCCCCAGGACTGATTGCCTAGAGGAAGAACAGAACAGAAAATTAAGTCCAAAATTTTAGTAAACAAGCAGACAGCTACAGGCTAGTGGTAAAATACCACAGGAATGGGTATATTTGGCAGAGTGACAACATTAATTTAAAGGCAGATTTTTCATTCTCTGAGTTTCAGATCTAAAAATTGGCAGACATTACACTGAAGATTGCTTTTTCTCAACATCTTGTAAAAGCAGTCTTTGGAGTTATATACTTTTTGGCATTCTCAGAGGATACCAAGTAGGTGATACAGTATGAAGCAAAGTCTGTGAGGTACATACAAATGCATATGTTGTACTTAAAAAAAAACCCCACCTTTTGTGAAGGAACAGTTGCATAGAAACAAAATTATCCAAGGAAACATTTCCCAGCAATCAAATGTGGTAATACACAATGGAAATAGACCTTAGCATGACAGCAGGCCTGCTAAGCAAATTAATATTCTGAGCATTAACTTCATGGCATGTGGCTGTGAGATTCCATGCAGATGCATGGCTCTTTATTTAAATCTTTTTCCTAATCATTATAAAGTCTTGAAAAGATATTTTAGTAGAGGGGGGGAGAGGGATTCAGTGGTGGTTTTTTGAAATAAATAAAGATCTGTTTCTCTTTCAAGCTACTCATTTGGCTGAAGAGTTAAAACTCATAACCAAAAGAAAAACAGCAGGTGGGAGCCTGTAGTTTAGAAATTCTAACTGTTGGTGCCACCGTCCTGATACATTGATCAGGATATCAGTTTCACAAGACAAGTATTGAGAAGTGTAATCATAGCTCAAGCAGAACTGTTAATAGAGACGTCTCCTCTCTGAACCTCTGCACTTCCTAAAGAGTTGTTGCTTTGCTGCAGGGCACAAGGGCAGTGTTACCCCTGCAGTAGCACGCTGTCACTGTGGAGAGCATGACACAGGCTGAGTAGTCTTGTGTGACAAAATAGAGAAAGGAATCGACTTCTCTTGCATTTAGAGAGAGGTATGAAACCAGTCTATCCTCTGCTCTCATCATTCCTTGAAAATATTGTGGGGAGTAGAAAGGGGTCTGTGGTACTTGCCTTGTTTACTTGGGTTCGTCTTCTGCCTCCTCTGACTTGATAGCTCATACACTCTCCAGAGTTTTGATTTGAGCCATGGGCAAAGCACCCTTCTGCTGAAGAGAGAGCAGAACTGACTCATTTTCTCACTGTCTGTGCTGCCATCTGAATACAGCTAGTAGTTCTATGAAGTTCATATGCAGCTAGCTCCTTACTCCCAAGAGATAAAAGGAAGCTAGTATTCCAGCTGGGAATTTTTCAGTTTGTTGGCTGAAACACAGCCAGAGTGGTTGTAAGATGGGAAGGAACCAAAGGATGTGGGGGTTGTGGTAATGAATGTTCAAGAGGGTATGGGTGTGTCCTCAGTGACTTCATTATAAGTTCCTCTAAACCTTCTTGTTCACTTTCATGTCTTTTCTTAGAAATGAACATCATGTTAAATTGAAGAGTCATCTAAGAATAAGGTATTTATGTTTGTTCCTCTACAGGACTTGGTCAGGCAACCTTATCTATTTCTAACTGGCAGAGAAAAATACCATAGCAAAGAATTTAAGTTTTATAGGAAATGTTTAAACCATCTGTAAGGATGCTTAAGGTACATTTCCTTGTGCTATCACCAAACTTTTTTTTTTTTCTTTTTTTTCCAAAAAGAGCATCTTAATATTCAGGTATTACAAGATGTAATATTTGTTTCAACAGTCTCTGGGGTTTTATTGTATTTAAAAAGGCCTTAAAGCTATTGGGAATTTTTTGTACAGGCTAATTTTCCTTCCAACTTCCTGCCACTCATTTCCCCTTCAAGGAGTCACATAATCTAGGTTAGAATGAAATAAATCTTACAGTGTTTTGCTGTAGATGTATAATTGGAAAAATTGTGTCCCTTCAGTTCATGAAGGAATTTAAAGTAGAGGGACACATCCTAGACACAAATTCATTTTCAGCCAAAGTTGTTGCATCCATCACAAATCTAGATGGTGGTGGGAGAATAAAAGAACATTAACCTATAGTGAGAGCTTTTTACCTTAACAGAAAAGTGACAAAAAAGTCTATTAATGATAAAAAAATACATCAAAGTATGGTTTATACATTTTACTTGTATTTTTCAAAGGTTTTTAATACTTCCCAATGAATGCAGGCTACCTCTTGATGAACTCTATCCTTGTCTGTTTATGTCTTTGCATCATTAAGATGCCTTAGGGAAACAGAAGAGTAAATGTGGGTAATGGTGTTTCTGTACTAATGTCTTATTCAGAAATGTGAAATGGCAAATGAACAGCAGATTTTCTTTTGGATGTTAGGTTTCCAAGAAAGTGGCAACTGGGTAACAGTTGGATTCAGCTTTCAGGTGCACGATTCATACTAAAGATCAACCTTTGTCCAAGTCCTAGACTGAGACAACATGAGGAAGGCAGCAAACTGCTGCCACGTCCTCACATATTTCAGTGATTGCCTTCTCAACTTCTATATTTCCTTTCTGATGTTTTGACTACTGTTTTCTAGAATTACTGTTGTCAAATCAGTTACCAGATATAAAACCCAGTCAGTCTTTCTCTCTTTAAACTAACAGATGGTTGCAACAATAGAAATTTTAACCTTGTTGAGGAAGGAAGAATAACTTGATTACTACTTTCAAAGTTCTGAAAGTGCAGCATCAGACATGATTTTCTTATTTCTTGTTTCAAGACAAGTGATTAAATGCCTTCCTAAATCTTTAAGTATTAGTTGCTTGTAAGTTCAGGTTTAATTCTTAATAAAAACAGTTAGGCTTATGGAATTGGGAACTGAAAGAGAATGAGTTTTATTCTGCTATTGAAGTGCTAGTCATACTTTCACAGATAACTTGTTTCTAAAGGGAACAGGAGGTGCCTCCTGCGTATAGTGATGTATTTCACCCATACTTCAGTAGAGAGAAGAATAGTTGATCTGAACTCTAGGTAACAAAGGGAAAAGATAAGGAAGATAAGGCTTTTCCTCAGATCAAAAAATTGATATTTGTACTTAGTTGTATCATTACTGACATAGAAGTAGAAAAATGCAGGGAACCGTTACAATCTTTTTTGGACTAAACTTGTTTGTGTTATAATGTAATTCAAATTTACTTCAATATGTATTTCAGATAAACAAATGTCCATTTTAAATAATATGTAGAATTTGTCCTTTTCATATATGTCTCCTGATGCATGAAATATTTACTATTAATGAATTTCTGTTTTCAGAAATCCTAATATCCATTATTTATGATCTTACTAATATGTGTGAAAATTTCCATACAAATCAATCTAGGTGGAGTCTGCTTGTGAATAAAAACTGCATCAGCCTATCATGCCACCTTTCTGACACCGTCGTCTATCTCCCCATAAAGAAAAAGAAGTAGAAATGAGGAAAATTGAATTGCAATGTGTACCTTCTGCTCTACAGATTTGAGCTTTGTCAAGTGGATTGAAAAAAATGAATAGAGAAATCCCTGACAGAAAATACTGGTCATGAAAATTGTAAATGCTGTAGATTACTAATCTCATAATGTTATGCTAACATAATATCAAAAAGGGTAGCCCATTAGTACATGTCGTAAGTGTCCTGTGGTTTCTTACAGTAGGTTGGAAGGCAATGCAGGACTTAACAATGTATAGCAATTACTTAGAGTAATGTATTTTTCTGTAATGGAATTTATAGGAACATCATGAACTTGAACTGTAGTTAACGGAAAAAAAATTGAAACACTTTAAGTACTCCTCTATTTTATTCTCCTCACAAGTACATTGGCTTTAAGTCTTTGATTTGTTCCTCTTAAACTTTATATCTGTCCCTGTACACTCAAAATAAGTGACTGGGCAGAAAAGGATTAGATTTTTAAACACATAGATCTTAAAGACAGAGACCATTTTACAGTAAAAAAGTACAGTAATTTCTTTCCTATGAAGTGTTTAGTCTTTGCTGTTCATCCAAAATTAAGGTAATGTTACACATTTGTATGAAAATCCCCAAATATTTTGATTCTTAATTGCTGTACAATATACACTTTGACATAGCAAAATTATGTTGCTCATTATAACTGTTTATTTTATTTATAAGAGACAAAGACATAAACAATTATGGCATATGGCCAGTCTTTATCAAAGGAAAACCATTCCTTTCCATGCTTTGCAGGTGCATGGATTACTTTGACTATGCTTGTATTTAATTGTCTATGACACTTCAGTTACACATCTGCTTAGTTTTAAATTGTTAAACGTTTTCAACTGTAGTGGTCCTTGGTGCACATGCAGAATGGTAATGCTGGCATGAAAACTTGTCTCAGTTTTTCTTAAAAATTAGTCAAAGGAGGGAGTTTAAGATATTTATATATTTTTTTTGTCCATAACTCTGTTAATAATAACACCTTTTGGGAAAGGGAAGAAATATACATACAAACCAAAAATGCTTCTTGAATAGAGCTTACATAGTTTTTTAAAATAAGCAGTTATTGAATAGAAACATGTTCTTTACAGTCCTTATCAGAGATAGGTTGTTAAGTCTACATTTCAGTCCTTACTACATTATCCACACTTGCTTTTCCCAGAAGTCCTAGGACACTGCTCTTCCTAATTTTCCAGTGTATTTCACATAGTTTCTTCTTGTTTCTATATAGACAAGCCCTTTGGGATTAAAGGTGTTTTGAGTTTTTTAGCAACACTCTTTATGGTATTTTCACTGGGAAACATGGAATCCTACTAAACCATGTTCTAGTGGAATGTGAATAAATGTGAATAAATTATAGCTTACAATGCTTACCTTTTTTTCTGAGTTTCCCTAAGCCCTTGACTAGACCCAGATCTGGATGTTAAGCCACTGGATTCTGATATCACTTGCTGTGTCCTTCTTTTCCCTTTAGTATCTCAAAGCTGCCTGGTTATATCAGTAGTCTACCCTTGCCAAGTGTTTGTGTAAATACAGTTCTTCCAGAGGATGTGAAAAGGTTTTACTTATTTTTAAATTCCCTTTTGCAATGTTTGCTTTGGGAAAACTTTTCATCTTCTATTTTTTTTCTGCAACATGTTTCATAAGTTAAAAAATCAACACATGTGCAGTGGTTGTGCATCTTATCCCAAACACACATTCTGCAATGCTAGAGCTTTATGCCTGTGCTTTAACATAGCAGCTAGTAATATTTGTTGTTCTAATTAACTGACTTGGAGCTGCTGCAAGTACAGAATCACATTAGAGAAAAAATCATAGGCAGACAAGGACAAATGGTTCTGTGGTCCTTAAATGGTGTTTATAGGAAGAATTAGAGCATTAGGGAGATGGTGTGGTTTGGGTTTGTTTTTTGTTTGTTTTGTTTTTTTTTTTTTTTGATATGAGCGAAACTGGCTGGGAAGTGAGTGAATTCGGGAAGGGAAAAGTAATGGGCTTGCTTGAGGTGAGGACCGAAGCGAAACAAACAGCTACAGCAATCAGGACAGGCTGGTGTTATTCTACCCTGAATGGAAAGGATGACTAAGTACATACTTTGGGGACTCCTTTAGCATGGTATCTCAAGGCTTGTCTCAAGGCATTCTTAGTTCATGGCAAAGAAAGCTTTTTCTCTAAACCAGCTCTCTGTCATGAACATGAATGTCTGGTGCAAGATAAATAAGCTTTGCTGCCTAGGGAAAATTTGAAACTTCAATGCATTTGGTTTTGTAGCTAAAATGCAGTGGCGATGTAATTGTTCAAATCACCACAGGTTAATGGATATGAATCCAGTCACCCTGCTGTTCCAGTAACTTGCTTATGGCTGTCTTCAGCCAAATAGTTAATAAGTCTTAACCAGGCAAATGAGTTACGAAGTTTAAGTGAAAACTAGTCCTCAAAATGGAAAACTAGAACTAGGAATTGGATTCACTGTTTTGTCAAACTGAACTTTGCCAGTAGTTGGTTTATTAAAAGGAATTTTGTGTTCTGAGGTTGGAAGGAAATGACTCCGGGGCTAAATATCCCAGAAATTTACTTAAATTTGGTAGTTCTGGACATTTATTTTAAATAATAAAGTATCTTTCATAATGATTAGGTTTTATAATTTGCAGCAGACTTGTATGAACTATGTAAAGTTTGTTATGGCGTTTGGCTACACCAAAGAGATAAACTCCTGCTATTTTAGATTGTTAGGAAATAAATGAGTTTGATAGCTTCTCTCCAGCTGAAGCAGGGAAACTTTTCTAACATGATGTTGGTTCCTAGCAACAATCTGAAAACAGATGACTGAATCTCTGCTTAAACCCAATAGTAGAATCTCCAAAGACTAGCTGGTTGTATAGCAAAAAAAATCACCATTTGCAGGACAATAAACTGTTGAGTAAATGTATGGAAAACTGCACTGTAACCTGATCATTGGACATCATGACATTTGTAGCTGCTATCATGCTCTGCTGCGTTAGTAGCAGATACCAAGGATATGATTCTTCTCCTTTTGTGTTGGCATTGTTATGGTCATATTCAGAGTGATGAGATTTTTAGAACTCAGACCAACTTTGTGTTCTGTGTGAATTTTGAGGGCTTCTCTATCATAACTGAATGAAAAATTACTGGTCTATTGATTCTATTAAGAATAAATTTTAAGACTGCTTTTCGTCTTTTGCTGAGTCAATGCTTGTCAAGTAAGATAAGAAAGATTCTCCTATTCCCACAACAATGGGAAAGTATACATGCATAATATGTTATCATTTGTGTTGTGATACATATTGATCTGTACAGTAGCTGTTTGAATGGTACACTGGAAGTCTCTGAGTTCCTACATTTTTGGGTTACTCATCTGCTTGCCTTAAACAACTTACTAGGTTTCTGGCTTAGTCAGCAGTGCTTTAATTGCTCTTGACTCAGTAACCTTTTTCTGAGGTCATAACATTTGCATGCACTGTTCAGCAGTTTGTATGTGCATACCTGTACACCCAAGAAAATATTCACATATTTAATATGCAATTAATGAAAGATTCTACTAGCCTCGTTAAATAGCACACAGTGGCCAAAAGTGGTATGAGAGTTGATTGCAAGTTCTGTCCCTGTGAAAAGGTTAGAAATGTTTGTCTGGAAAAAAACCATGAATTTTGCTATGTATGAGTAGTACAACTGGAGATTTTATATCTGGAATGAATGATTTTGAATTTTTTTTTTACCTGTCAAATTCAAGACATGTTGATTGTTTTCTCTGCAAACATTTCAAGAAGCCAGAAAGTCACTTCTACTGTCAATTACTTGATTTTATTTTGATCTAAATTTCTGTAACTATTTACTAACTAAAAGGATGACTATTGCACAAAGCTACTAGTGTATAAAAACATACTAAAAGTAATTGTACTGCAAATGGAACAATGGATTCAATTAATAACCTTATACAGTAAGTGTAATTTAGTTTTCTTGTTAAAACTATTTTTTGATGTTGTGTGAATTGCTACTCTGCATAAATAGTTTATATATTTGGGAGCTGTGCTAAAAATAAAGTGATAATATACATTTAAGGATAATTAAGAAAAATTACTTGAAAACAATATACTATTGATAAACATGGAACAAATCCTTTTGTAATGGAGCACACATATGTTACAATGTTACAAAATCATGCTTTTATCATCACAGGGTAGCACCTCAAATGAATGCTGCTATAAAGTAGGTTACCTCTTTCTGAACTCTCTGGAATCAGGCTATGCAGTGCTGTGTCTCATGTTACATGATGTAGAACAGGCTTAGGTGGTCACTCTGTGATTCTGGTCACATTGTGAGGCTCAGTGAAGGTGAGTAAGGTAAAGGCAATTCAACCCAAGTTCTGAAAAACCCTGCTTTATTCTGCAGAGATGTCTTTTACTAGAAAAAACAGCAAAAGGTGACCATATAAATCACTCATATCAATGCATCCCTTATACTGTCCATATTCATTTAGTTTGGTTGATTATGCATTCAAATCAGTGAAACTTGTGGGTTTTTTTGGATCCTGTGCACTGCATTGAAAAATTCACCTGTGCATATCTGTGTGTTTATGATCTTTAGTTACTCATCAATTACCAAACACATTGGACATCTTGAAGTTGCTTTGTATCTCATTAGTTCATCTTTTCTTTCTTCAAAATACACTGAAAATTCAGGTTTGCTTTGAAAGCTCAAGGGAAATTATTTTGAATGAAATAACAAAATGCTTATTTAAAAGAACCGATTTGATTTCAGACTGGTTACTGTAATTTATAATTCCTCCTCCCTCTTCTTCTTTCTCATCCTTTTTGTTCTCCTTTCCAAGCATCTTCTCCCCCATTCCTGAGTAATACTGGTTCTATGTACAGTATTTTGTTTACAGTAGTATAAACATTCTCAGTCTGTGACTTCATTGCTGAAATAACTCACCTCTTTCATATCAACTCTTACCTAGGAGCCGTACAGCAGACTCATTGATGTAGGTTTTTTTCTGCATGGCAGCCCAGGCCAAGCTGGTTTCATTGCATGATGCAACTTCACCTTTTTTGGTTGTCTATGGGATTAATTATAATCTATCTTTATATTGCCTGTGCATGCCAATGTGCTTACCATTATGATGTATACACTGAATGCAGTCTAGAGCATTAAGTGCATGAAATGGAATTAAAAACAAAGACCATAACATTAGAAAGTTCGAGCAAATGTAAATTATGCTTATCACTAACTTTAGTTAAACTATTATAGAATGAATAGGACATAATATGTATCAGGTCTATGTATTTAGAATTTCCAGCATATTACAGTAGTTTACTGCCTAGATGCACAGTTTTGGTGTGGTCAGGATGTGAGGAGGAAAGGATGTATTAACTACCCTGTTGTGACAAGAACTTAGTTGTGATAGTAATGTCAGAAAGATAAACCTTTCCCTGCTGTCAACTTCAGCAGCAGGTGACTATGAAAAGAGGTAAGATTGTAAATAGTCATGCATTGAAATTCAGAATTTGGGAAGCACTTCAATTGCAGCAAATTTTTGGGTTTTTTAATGGTAAATAACCTGTAAAATAATTTAAAATGTATTGATTTACAAAACACATGGTGACATTCCATATGAAGAGTTGTAACCCTGCTTGAAATTTTCTTTACGAATGTCATGGTGACCATTCTAAGCAACCTGTTATTCATATGTTCTTAAATGTATTCAAATGAACCTTTCATCAGTATGGTATAAGATGTGTTTGGATTCTAATCCTATTTTTTCCTGATAAAATGATGAAATAGCAATCTACGAAATGACTTGGAACATTGTGTCTGAACACAATTTTCTAGTGCTGTTGATCAGTGCAAACGTTTAATGTCTGCTCAGAAGTTACACTTTGTGCACTCTTTGGTGTCAGAATTAATGCCCAGATTTTAAATTAATATTCATCTTGATGAATAGGTACTACTGATTGTATAAATTAAACTTTGAGGGCCTATAATATAGACTGCTATGGTATTTGAAAAATGCTCATAGAAAACAGGTATATACAAAGTGAAAATATACTCTTAGTGTGTACTTTTAATCAGGTAACTTAATGAAAACGTACAATATATATTCAAAGTAGTACAAAAGGGAAGTAATTTCTACAACTCTTGTTGTACCACCCACATGCTGATACTCTGCTTCCCTAAGAATATGTGTTATTTAGGATTTCTTAGGATTTTATTTTTTTATGTTATTCTTAGAGTCTATATAATGGCAATTACTTTTTTTTTTTCCCCTTACAATGAAGGAAAATTATTTTAGTAGTCTAAACCATGTGAGATGTATATCTATACAGTAACATGAAGTTCTTCCTGCTCCCAGTACAAATGGGATTATTATACCAGTCCTTTTGACTTCCCAGTAGCTCAGTGTGTAAGCTTAGCTGCCCAGCCATTCTCTCGTGCACAGCAGCCAGGATAGAAAGGTGATGGATGTTGCAGTGCAAACCATTTTGAGAGGTGTTAGGAAAAAAAGGCCACTATATATTAATTTTTAACACTACTATAATCCTCTTCTTATATTGATATAAAGTACTTTTATATCAGGCTTCTGATAATTGATTTGAGCAACTGCTACAGCTGTAGGCAATTTTGTATTCCATTTGTTAATGGAGATAAAGTTACTGCTGAAAAAAGAAAGGCATAGTGTCATTAATCTGCCTAAAAAGGGCCTTGCCTTTCTCATTTAGAAAAACCACTGAGCGAGACTGTCACTCAGGCTTCAGGCTAATTTTTCCTGAAAAGTTTAAGTATTTTCTTAATTTCTTCTTAGTTTAAACTTCTCCTGTTCTTTTGTGAAGTAAATGTGGCTATCCAGTGAGTCTTTCATAGAGTCAGCATTTTGCCTTAAGAATATAGTAATTGCACTTAAGACAGTGGTGGTAAATAATCAGATCCCACAGCTGCAACAGCTGTGATACAAGCTTTTCTAAGAAGGGAAATTTACAAGATTGCTGTTATTTAGATGTGGAAATTAAACCACAGCAGAGGAGTTTAGGGGAGAGGAACTGTGTAACATGTTTCACTCAAAAAAGGTACATGCAATAAAGACTCTTCAGGGGTCTAGGTTAAAAAAAAAAAAAAGGGAAACTGGTAGAAGGGATTTTCATAAGTCTTAATGTGTGCTAGAAATGAATGTGGCCTTGATTATGCCCAGAGTTGTTTCAAGGCAGCAGAATTTAAACAGCTATACTGTGATGCTCAGGGTATAATCAACGGTCTTAAATGATTAGTCTTGGTAGTTGAAAGGTTTTTTACTTCAAGCCACCTGTTCAGTATTGCTAGTAGACTGTAACAAGTATATAAATACAGCCTTCCTTGTGACAGGTTATAAGGATATGCTGCACATCTCACAGTTTGGAAGGGGAGCAGCTGAGCTGCATGACCTGAGGTACCCTAAATGTACCTTAAGAATTAATTGAGCAAGGTGCTTTAAGGGACCCTTATACTGATGGGGTAGGTAAGGCTAAGAGGTCCTCATGAGGAATGAGAGAGTCTGAAATTATGAAAATTTATTTGGGACTAATGTATCTTCTAATTTTGTATAGATTTTTGGAAGGAATTTACATGATTCATGTTATGCCTTCATTTGAAATAGGAAAAAGTATATCCTGCCTGGTGTAACTGTGTATTAGGATTGCTTTAAGAGTACTATTTACACAATATGACTAGGTTTTTTTAGGATTACTAATAGATTTGGACCATGCTATAAGATAGCCTGACCAAAGAAGCTGATCCAGTAATATAATGTCAATTTTCTATCACTTTGCAATACTTCTGACCTCCATTGCTAATTTACATTATTCATTGTTGTTAAAGTTAAATAATATACCTTAGGATGAAGTTTATTTCTACTCAGTGAAACTGGAGAGCAGCCAGATATTTTTCATCACAGTATCACAGGAGGGAATTCTAGAAAAAAAAAGATAGATGAATGAACTGTAAGTATTTTTACACTCCAGTTTATCTGGTACTCTTGTCGTTTTCAGTTAGAATGGTTGAAATTAGACTAAATTTCATAAGACTTTTTTTTTTAAAGATAGAGTATGTAAGGTAGCAAGAAATGTATGGAAAGTACATTCAAAATCGTCTGTAGGAATCAGTTATGCATGTCCAACAGAAAATTAGAGCTCAGTTCTTTGCTGATATAAAAAAGGAAAACTATTAATTTATAATCAAAGAGGATAAATGGAGAACATTTTAATTTTTGTTCATTGTATGTATTTTCTCAATTCAGTCAGATGAGGGAGAATTTTACAAGTTAGGTGACAGTATCAACAGAAGAGAATAATAAAAAGCGGTGAGATGGAGGAGTAGTTGGAGCTGGAAATGCATAATAATGGTGGGCTGTTGAAAACTGAGTCTGAGGAAAGTGGATAGCAAATGTGAAAAGCACTGTTGGGTAATTTTAAGGGATGGCAGCTGCAAACAGAGCAAGGAATCTCAGGAATTCACTCTTTTGCTGCAAGGTTAGAGTAGCTATAGATAAATTTATTCAAACAAACTTACCCAAGAGTTCAGTGGTTTGTAGGCCCTCTCCTACCGAAGGAGGAAATTTAAGAAATATTGCATATATAGATCATCCTATTGGTTCATGCAATTAAAAGGACTGTAAGTGGTCCATATAAGCCAGGCTGAAAATTATTTACTGTTTCAAAAATCTGAGATTTCACCATCTCCCCAAAAAATCTACTCCAATATTTATCTGTATGTTATAATTGAAAAAGTTTTGTGCTGCCGATATACTTGTCACTAACTGTATTAATTTCCACTTGTTAATTCAATGTCAACATGGAAAAGAGAGTAGTATTCGTATGACTTGCTAGCATTTTCATGTCACCAATTATTTTCTCTTTTCTGTTGTAAGTGGCTATAGCAACTTATTACTCCTAGATAGACTTTAATAAAAACTATTAGGTAACGATTAGAGAAGAAGTAATAGAGAGATATCGTTATGAAGAAGAGGCATTTTCAAGGTTATCAACTTTAGTAAATAAGGTATGCAGTTCAACCAAATCCTTTCATAATGCAATCAGTGTAAGAGAGAAAACTGAAGTGGCTTATTAAAATTTGTCCAAAGAAGTAAGGTTAGTTGAAACAGTATACTCATATTTAAAATAAATCCTTTTTACTTAATTAAAAATGTGGTCCCGGGCATTATTAAGCTGTCATTTTCCTAGAACTGATTTTTCTTCAGGGAGATTGTTTTGTCAAGGTAATGTCATGCTATTTTAAGTTGCCAATGTTCTTAGCTCACAATCAGCAATTAAGGAATGTAACACAAAATAGAAGAATAAGCTCTTTCTATTTATCTATGTGGTTCTCAGCAAACGTTTTCAAATTAAGTTATCTTAGGATGAAAATCTTACTGGTGTATTTTGCAGGAAGACACATGCTCTGTGTTTTGTATGCTACTGAAAGAACTTGGAAGTTATGGAGAAGGATTCAAGGCCATTCACTTATGCTTGTTTTAACACTGAGTTCCTGGGTGTTTAGCTGTTCTTCAGGGACCTTCCTTTGACTTCTGCTTGAAAAATTAGAAAAGACACATGCTGCAGACAGTAGTGAATATAAACACATCCTGAGGAAATTATTATGTTGATTTCAGAGTGAGAAATTGTAATACATATTTTTGCTGTATATAAAATTATAAGCAGAAGGTTTTTGTTATACGTAATTTTGTGTTTGGGCTGAGGAAATCAGCTCAGCCCAATTTGATTTTGCTTGAGTGCTGTAGTACACTGGCTTATGTTTTACCAGGGAGTCTGTGAAGAAGCATGATGTACTTCAAATTAATGGAAAACTTGAGAAAAGAGAGATCGAAACTGATGGCATTATGCTGAACTTTACAAAGCTTTCTTAGTTTCTTTAGGTAAAATAATTACTAGCAACGTTACTTGACTGTCACTTGGTGTGTTGCCAATTGCAAAGAGCTCTGTAAATTTGGTAGCGTTAGATGGGCATCAGGAAAGCAGACCTTTGTTCTGCAGTTGTACCAACTAAATTTTCCTCCTAATTTGGTATGTGAATATGACAGAAGTTAAAATTAGGAGCTTCTCTTTCTTTCATTCTGGAAATCCATCTCTGTCTCAGTTTCTAAACTGAATTAATTTTGCATTAAAAACTGCCAAGTCACAGCCTTTAAAGCTTTAAAATTTAAATAAATTTCAGTCAAAAGGGGAGAATAAGAACAGCATAAACTTTTAAGTCCCATTCTTTATGACATGATGCAAAGAAGTGAAATAATCAAAATTAAAAAAATAAATCTCTGGTTCTGAGAAAATACTTTGCTAAAGACACAGTTGTACCCATTTATCCTGATTGATCTGGTTTTGTTGTTATTTTTTTCTTCTGATATTGGAATTTATTTTGAAAGAGAATGAGGAAACCTGTTCATTTTCCCTCAAATTAGTTGGACACCTTGTCAAGGTCACCTAGTGTGGTAGGTAGAAGGACTTAGTTGTAGAAAGCATTTGTAGAAGAGATGAGTCATGATGCATTCATTCAATTAGGTTAGAAATAGAAGGGTAGTATTCCAATGCCAACTTGTGATCTGTCAGACTTTAAAGAATAATAGTAGATGCTGTAATAGAAATTAGGAAAGGGAAGTAAGAACAGAGATTTAAAGTGTTCTTGGGTTTTTTTTCTGAAAAGCAGAGTACTTGTAAATTATTAGGTGTAGGTTAAACAGTGTAAGAAATCTTGGAAGGTTGCTTTATTTCACATTATTTGAAGTTTTATTTGGATCAGATTTATATTTTACTTATTTTAAAATTGAACATAGAGAATTCTGATTATTGATGTAATACAAAGGCAGCTTAGTGTGTATGAACCTGAGGTCATGAAAGTATTTTCAGAAGGAATGTGAGAGGTGCATATCAAAATGAAGAGGAGAGGCCACTCCATGTGTAGGCTGCAGAAATGAAGATGGAAATGAAGACAGTAAAACAGAGTAATCCAAAATAATTCATCACATGCTGAAGTTGAGGAGTTTTTGTGAGTGGAAAGACAAACATGGTCTAATCCATTAAGCAGAATCAGAATTGAGAATCAAAAAAAGCCCCAAGAAGCTCCAGGATTTGATAATGAAACACTTCAGGAGCAGAAAGTTCACCCTCTCTGTGTATAGAAGAAACAGGTAAGAATTTAGATGTAGGAGGTTGAGTGGTCAAATAGGATTTAAATGTAAGCAATATTAGAAGATGCAAGAAATGGTATACAACATCATCCTCAGCTGTCAGGCCATAACTGTCTACAAAATTTGGTGAGAAAGGGGTTGTTTCTCCTTCACGCACTAGCTCCAGGTGCACAAAACCTTAGGAAAAAACCTCTGAGCAGTGATGTCATGATCCCATGGAGTTATATGGACCCAGTCTTAGGGCTGTGATGGCAGATTACGTGGCACTTCTCCTACAGGCAAAGTGGGTCTTCACCTTGCCTTTGCCAGTGCCTTGTTCCAGTGATGCAGCTGGCTGTCCTTCCTCCTTGGGAAGGAAACAAACTTAACTCTGCCTGCATTTCCTGCGGCAAACTGAACATGCTGGCAGTAAAAGTTCCCCAGCAGTGTGCCACGTCATGTCAAGGGAGAGTAAGGTCATTTAGAAGATATTTGCCATCAAAAACTTTATTGGTGCTATGACTCAAAGAAAGGCTTTCTAAACTGAGATGCATTTAACAAGCGTCTTGTATTTAGAAGATGAATACAGGTACTGTAAGAAAATAATTTTTTTTTGTTACTGTGGGACTCACTGTGTTAATAAATGGAAGCCACTTGAAGTAAGAAAAAGTATGTTATGCTCTCTGTCTCTTTGAAGATGTTTGACATCTTTGGTTCTAATTTAGTCTTGGTGATTTGTTTTAATGATCATATTTGTTCCCTGAGGTATATATTTGATAGACAACTGCGGTATTTTGCTGTATGTTCATGCCTGGTGCAGTAAGGAAGATTTTAACTGCTTATTCCCTCTGGGCTGTGTGACTAAACTCTAAAGGAGCAAACTCTTCTACATTGAATGAAAATTGCTTTGCTAAATGATACATGTGGCTTTTCTATAGTTGTACTTTAGTACTACATCGCTGAAACAGAGTTAAAAAGCCTAACCATAACCAACTTAATTTTCTTTTCTGCTGTACTGTTCAAAATATGTAAAAGGAGTATAAACAGACACTGCTGTGTAAAATCTGTGCTAAATTTATTTTTTTACTCTAAACTTCATAAAATTTGATTTGCTCTAGAAGTAAATTTGAGGGAATTCAATATTAAGGAGGAGCTTCCAGTAAAACAAAACAATCTTAAAAAAAGACCGCTTTAAGCCGTTTTATGAACAAAAAAAATTTACATGCCTAAATTGGTACATATTAATTGCATTGAAATACAGTTTGAAAGTGCAGTGAGTGGAATGTCTTCAAATGATGCAATACTAATGAACATCTAAATATTGAGTGATTTCTCTTATTTATTTATTTGTGTTATTTATGTTTTAGCAGCATCAACTAGTATTTCTGTACATAGCTTTAATTTAATTTTAAAGTCTGCTCTCATCAATGGACATTCCTTCTGATGGAAAGTGCACATTTTACTGTTTTTTCCTATAAAGTACGGTTGTGAAGTTTAAAAACTGTCATGAATACAAGAAATACAAACTTCCTGATTTTTTATATGATCAGTTCCTTAAGTTTTGTATTTTATTTTATTGATACTAAGAATTAAAATATATTTATCTTGTTTCTGCAATGAATTTGACTTTTCATCTACCATTCAGAAAGCAGATTTGCAAAAATTAAAATTGCAAATGAGGAAAATTCTCTGAATTTCTAAAATTTTCAATAATTTCTTAATGTTCTAAAGTTGTACCATCTACAGTAAGATATTAACATCAGTACTTTCATGAAGTTGTAGAAGTAAATTTCTTCTTAGTGGTGTATGAAAGTTTTACATACGTAACTTCAAAACGCTTGGCAAAAGGTAACTAGATTAATATGTCTTAAAAGAAAAGTTTTCCCTTTTTAAAAAGCATTATACATAGGTAAGAATTGGCATCCATCTTAGTCTTTGAATGCCTTGTCATTAAAAAGAAAGAGGAGAAAAAAAAGGCAAAAAATGTTAGGAGCAGACTGACAGGATGTGTAAAAATACAAGAGTCCACTTCCTTACCTAGGAAGAAGGAGAACTGTAAATTGCATATCGTACAGTTATTTCAAGTGCTGAATTGGGTGTACAAAAGCTTTCCCATTATCGTGGGGGAGCATTTTATGTAAGATCATCCAGACAGCTGTCACTGTGATTGCAAAGCTGGTCTAAGGTCTGAATGAACGTAGAACTCCTTCTCCTTCTGTGTGGTCATCATGGCAGTGACTGCACTGTGACAGATTGTTAGTTCACACTGAGGCTGGATCTGAAGTTTGCCATGGGCTTTACAGCTCCTATCAAGTGGTGAAATGATTCAGTAAAAACCACGCAAGTTATTTTCAACTCTGTTGCAATTTTAAAAATCCTGGAAATATATTAAGTCTTCTGTGGGGACTTTCATATTTATATAGTCACAGAAACAATTAATTCAAAAAAATTAATTTTGAGCATTTTTTTCCTCTATCTCACTCATTTTATGACTATTCAAGGAATAATTCCAGTAGAAACATTTTGTGCATTAGACATATTTTAAGCAAACCAGAAATAAGCAAGAATATTAAATACATTATGTAAATGGTGACAAAAATAGTTCTTTAAACAGAAGTAAATTCCTTTGAATTGAAGTGACAAGTGGTACATTCTGTGGTAAAAGTGTCGTGCATGGTGTTGGCTTCAGTGTTGATTGCAAAAAAGATTTAAGGATGCTGGGAACACCTTGTCAAAATTTTGCCCCATATATGTAAAATTAAGTGGAATTACTTTGTTACTACTCTTGTAGTCACTCTTGCTCACTGAAGTAGTTCATGCCTATTATAACTGTACAACTGGGCTTTGACTACTAGTTTTGTTGTAAAAATTGTATAGATAATCAAAGATGCTCTTTCAAAGTATTTATAAGTATTAGAGAATCACAGAATAATTTATTTTAGAAATGACCTTTAAGTTCTCCACTAAACCATGTCTCTAAGTGCCACAACTATACATCTTTTAAATACCTCCAGGGATGGTGACTCAACCCCTTCCCCGGGCAGCCTCTTTCAATGCGTGACAATATTTCAGTGAAAAGTTGTTTCTTAATATCCAGTCTAACCTTCCCCTGGCACAACGTGAGGCCATTTACTCTTTTTCTGTTGCTTATATTTGGGAGAAGAGGTCAACCCCCACCTTGTTACATCCTGCCCCTAGGGAGTGGTAGAGAGTGATAAGGCCCTTCTTGAACCTACTTTCCTCCAGGCTGAACAGCCCCAGCACCCTTAGCCCCCTTGTGCTCCAGACCCTTGCCCAGCTGTTGCCCTTCTCTGGACTTGCCTCAGCCCCTCACTGTCTTGCAGTGTGAAGCCCAAACCTGAGCACAGCACTCGAGGGGTGGCCTCACCAGTACCGAGTACCTGGGGATGGTCCCTTCCCTGCTCCTGCTGCCCATGCTATTCCTGTTGCAAGTTCGGATGCTATTGGCTTCCTTGGCCCCTTGGGCACATGCTAGCTCATGGTGAGCTGGCTGCTGACCAGCAAATTCAGATCCTTTCCAGCTGCTCTTCTCCAAGCCTGTAGCACTGCATGGGGTTGTTGTGACCCAGGTGCAGGACAAGGCATTTGGCCTTGTTGAACGTGGTACAATTGGCCTCAGCCCATGGATCCGGCCTGTTCAGATCCCTCTGCAGAGCCTTCCTACTCTGTAGCAGATCAACATTCACGCTCAAGTTGGTGTCATCTGTGAGCTTACTGAGGACTCACTCAATTCCCTTGACCAGATCATAGATCAAGATATTAAACAGCACTTGCTCCAAAGCCGAGAGCTAGTGAACACCATTGGTGATCAGACACTAGGTGGATTTGACTCCTTTTGCTACACTCCTTGGGCTCAGCCATCCAGCCTGTCTTTTACCCAGCTGGTCCTAGCTATGAGCAGCCAGTTTCTCCAGTAGAATGCTGTGGGAAATGGTGTAAGAAGCTTGACTAAAGTCTAGATAGCCTCCACAGCCTTTCCCTCATCCACCAAGCAAGTCATCTTGTTGTAGAAGGAGATCAGATTGGTCGAGCAGCACTGCTTTTCATAAACTCAAATAGGCTGGACCTGATCCCGTGGTGTCCTACATGTGCTTTGTGCTAGCACTCAAGATATTCTGCCCCATGACCTTCCCCAGCACCAAGATCAGGCTGGCTGGCTTTGAAGTTGCATGAATCCTCTTTCTGATCCTTCTTGTAGATGGATGTTGTGTTTCCTAACTTCCAGTGAGGTGGGACCTCTCCAGTTAACCAGGTCTGCTGATAAATGATGGAAAGTGGCTTGGTGAGCACTTCCACCAGTTCCCTCAGTATCTTTGGGTGGATTCCATGCAACCCTCTCAATTTGTACAAAAAGGGTGCACTATTTAACTGACCATTTCCCCTTGGATTGTGGGGATGTCTTTCTGCTCCCCATCTGCTTTCCAGCTCAGGGCACTGGGTACCCAGAGAGCAACTGGTCTTGCTGTTAAAGACCAAGGCAAAGCAGATATTAAGTACTTCAGAATTCTTCTCATTCTTTGTCACTATGTTTCCCCCCCATCCAATAAAAGATGGAGATTCTACTTATCTCTCCTTCTCTTGCTAATATATTTCTAGAAACAGTTTTTATTGTCTTTTATGCCAGTAACCAGATTTGGTTCTAGTTGGGCTTTGGCCCTTCTAATTTTCTCCCTGCATGACCTCACAACGTCCTTGAAGCCCTCCTGAGTTGCCTGGCCCTTCTTCCAAAGATGATACATTCTTATTCCTTAATTCCAGCCAAAGTTCTCTATTCAGCCAGTGTGATGGTCTTCCCTGCCAGTTTGTCTTTTGACACAAGGGGGATGACCTGCTTCAGCACGTTTAAAATTTCCTTCTTGAAGCATGTTCAGCCTCCTTGGACTCCTTTGCCCTTCAGGACTGCATCCCAAGGGTCTTTCTCAAACAGCATCATAAATAGGCCAGAGCCTGCCCTGTGGGAGTCCAATGTCGCAGTTCTGCTGGCCCCCCTCGTTATTTCTCCAGGAATCAAAATCTATCATTTTGGGATTACTGTGCCGAAGACAACCTGCAATTGTCACATCACCCACCAGTCTTTCTCTGTTCAGAAGAACAGCTCTGGTGGGTTGCCCTCCCTAGCTGGCACGTTTACCAGATGTGCATGTCAGTTGTTGGTGTATTGATCCTGCTGCTTTTATAGGGGGAGGTGCCCATTGCATTTAGTGTACCATCATAACTGTAATTTTTATCCAGTTGTATTAAATATTTTCTCTCATTGCTAGTATGCTGTTTCATTGATTTTATCATAGTTTCTTCTTTTTGTGGTATAAATATATGAAACCATGCGTACATGGAGCAAGAATAAAAGTTTCTCATAGTCTGTTGCCTTCTTCAGAAGTGAAACCTTTGCTGCCCTAATGGGGTGAAATCCCATAGGACATGCCATGTGATTTTAATATCAACCAGGGAGTTTTATTAGTATTATTACTGGTCCTGGACACCCTAGTACACTACTAATGAGTATGGCACTTCTGGTTTTGGGAAACTTGATATAGAGATGAGTTTCAAATTGGCTTCCTTTCTGCAGCAGGCTGAATTGTGCAATGATAAAATTAGTGGCTATATTTTTCTGCCAGCTTAAATGTCAGCTCCTGATGAAAACAAAAATAAAAATTCAAACTGAAAATTTAATTTAGAATATTAAAAATCTTTTATAATCCATTGCAAAAATTAATAATTTCTTCAGTGTCATGCCCTTCTGAAAATATTATCATTTGAAATAAAAAAAAAGGATGCTGTGTTTGTCTTTGAAATGTGTAACTTAAACATTGAAAGAGAGGGATGATCTCTGAAATGAAGGAAGCTTAAAGGAGAAGCAGCAGTTTCGGTATTAGGTAAACAAGTCACAAATCAGAATTTTTGTCCATTGTGCAAAGTGTTTTGCAAAAAAAAAAAAAAAAAAGATGTCTTATATATTAGGTTATTTGTCAGATATTTTAGGCTTTTGTAAAGGACAGTAGAACTGTTAGTTGCAGCCTTAGCTGACCTTAACTAAAAATTGCTCTCTATCCTAGTTATAAGCCTCTGCAATTCCATTAGCTTCAGTGAATTTCTCCAGCTTTTGCAGGAACGTAACCTGGAATTAAGGGTTGGTGCAGAGCTATTGACTCTGTTCCTCTGTGCTTCCTGTTGGTAGGGTGCATTGTGACTCAGTGTGTGGCCCACTTTATTTTGACAAAATCCTTTGTTCTCATTAGTGCCATACAGAAAATGATCCAGTGGGGTTCTCAGATTACATCCACTGTTTTTGTAGCTAAAACTATGTTTGTAAAGTATGAGGTATTGTCTGCTCTCCTGTATGTTTATATTTGGCTTCTCTTCCCTTCTGCCTGCTCTTGTAAATCAGTTTTATTTGAACTATAACAGAAGTGTCTGATAACTTCAATGTCTTTTCAAATAGCCTTTGAAAAAAAATTTTAATAAAATTTCCTATAGCATTGGAGCTTCTTAAAATATAAAGCTATTGTACATCAAGAAGAATTTTACTGTATACATTCACGCATCTAGAGACAGGAGAGAGCATGCTATAATTAACTTGTTTGACCTGAAATGTATACAAGGAATGGAAAATTTGGCTGCATGTGTAATGACCTGGTAGTCCAGGTAATTTCCTTTATGCCTTAGGTTAGGTAACTGACATTCATAACGCATAGAATCTTGCTTGTTGAGCAGTCTAGCATTATATTTGCAGAACTACTGCTATACTAACTGGTATTACATTCATGTTCAGTGATTTATTTGATCTAGAAAGCCAACAAATTTCTGCTTTTTTAAAAGGATGTTTTCTAGGGCTCCAGATGTTCAAATGATCTACGTTCCGGTTTCCGTGTATTACAGTTGTGATGAACACATGATCATTTGCAATATATGTGTGTATATATATGTATATATGGTGGGACATTATCTATATATAGTATATACATCAACATATATTGGGACATGATTTTCACTTTGGTCTGTGACTACAAAATTGGACTGTGGCTTCAACTACCTGTCTTAGAAACCTTACAAATAAATCACTGATGGTACTTATGGAAGTTACCACCTTCCTCAGATTAAAGTGTATTTATAAAGTACCAGTTTGTATAGAGCTAGCTTTGGATCTGTCCCACTGTCAAATAGAGCATAAAATAATAAGCTAAAATTTGCAATGGCTGCCTGAAACACACAAGGGTATTTTAATTAACCTGCATGCAGAAATTAACCCTTAGAGTACTGCTTCAAATTCTTCAATTTATTTTGTTATTTAATTTTACCAGTGAGCTATGCTGCTTTTCTACTCAGTTCGTAGTACTGTACATAAAGTACATTAAATAGCCATACAAAAAAAGAAGTGAGAAAAAGAAAAAAAAAAAAAATCCAATCAACTTCTCATAAACAAGGGATTCTACAAGACTAAGTACTCCAGGTTGCTAATGGGTAATGTATTCCAAAGCAACTATTTTTTGTTAAAGGTATTATATTATGACATGAATTAAAAGCATGTAATGTTCCACTGTACCTGTGTGCTTGTTAGGTTTCTTCCTAAATTACCATAGGTGTGTCTCCTTAAGAAAGAAGTCAGTTCTTTAAGGGTTAATGTGGGGTTAAGCAATCCTGAGGTATTCTCCTGCCTGTCCTCTCCTAAAGGTATTTGCATGTTAATTCTCAAATATTACCTGAACAGGTGAATATAAACACTGTATGAATGACTAACTGAATGAATGAAATAATTCCTTTGAAATGCTTGCTTGTATCTTGTAAACGACTGGAAAACAGAAACATGATTTCTGAATCGAGGTCTTTAATGAAATGCATACAATTCTCAGCAGAGTAGAAACACATATACTGACAATTTATTGTGATTTCTTTGTCTTTCAAATAGCCCAATAGAATCCTGCCAGAACTTCTACAAAGATTTCACATTACAGATCGACATGGCTTTCAATGTGTTCTTCCTACTCTACTTCGGCTTGCGTGTAAGTAGTGTGTCTTTGGTAGCAAGAGGCAAGGGGGTTGCATATGGTGATTGATTGCATATGCTGTTGTTGCATGTGGTGATTGAAACAGAGATTGTATTTTCTTTGAAAGAAGCGCAATTAGTGTCTTCTTCAACGCAAAAAAATATGAGCATTGTTTTCAAATGTGTAAGTCAAAGTTTTAAGAGTTAGTTAAAACTGCTCCATTAAATATCTTCCCGATCCACTGGGGTTTTTTTCCCTTTATTTGTATATTTATATTTAGTATTTATATAAACAAATGTTTTTATTAATTTTTAATTATTAATCAAATGTGAATAGTAATTTGACCTTATTTAAGCACATAGGCAAATTCTAACTATGATGCCCTTGGCATCTAAGCTTGCCATTTCCCTGGGCTGATTTCATTCAGGAGAGAGACATAACCACATCTATGGTTCAATTCAAAAGACTGAAGGGCTTCTGCAGTCCCAAACTATGCCTTGTAGGAGTCATCCTGCTGACAACTATCTCCTCTGGGCAGGTACTAAAGGGACTCTTGGTAAACCACTCTGTATTTAGAAATCTGTGAGCAGCAAATACACGATAAGACTACTACCAGTATATTTGGTGTGCTAGAACAAAGGTGATGCACTTCAGAATACTTTATAATTGCCTACACTTTTCTAATATTACTGATAAATTGTCAGTAAATGTGGAGAAAATATTTTTTCCACAGATATTACAACTAATCACATAGATGATCTGTCTCTTTAGTTAAACCTTTCATTTTAATCTCATTGTGATTATCAAGAAATGCACAATACAGACTTCCTTCCAGTGAGACATGTTTTGTCTGGACTGACTAAAACATCAATTACTATACTAACTTTTGAGTTTAATATTTTAGAACAGATACTTGCAATCAGCACAAGAATAATCTGATTCTTTCATCTCTTCCCCTCTTTTTTTTCTTTCCAGTTTATAGCAGCCAATGACAAGCTATGGTTTTGGCTAGAAGTTAACTCAGTGGTAGATTTCTTCACGGTCCCTCCAGTGTTTGTGTCAGTATATTTAAACAGAAGTTGGCTTGGTAAGTACAATAGTTTTACCTTTAAAATTCCTGTTATAAAATTGCTTCAACTTTGCACATTTTGGTGAAGAATTCCTTCACCTTGTGTCATTGTGTAAATAGAAGAATGTTACCAAAGTTGTTTTCAAAGTAAAGTTTAGGCAGAAAGGTGGATTTTGTCAGAAAAAACACTTAGTATATCTGTTTTGTTTTCAACTCATTAATATAATCTCCTGCTCTAAGTGGTGGAGAACTCCATTTTGGAAATACTGTGTAACATGGTCCTGCCTTTATCAAACCAGGAATTTGATTAGTCTCAGCTTACAACCTGAACAGGTGATCTAGATAATTCATTCATTGAACTGGATTGCCATGAATCATTCATGAGTCAACACTGATATATTCTTTTTGCATTTTTTGAGCCAGTATGGCTAAACTAAAAGTCATCTGAAGCAACTGATTTCAGAGATACATTTAGACACTGAATGTTTTTATTGGACTGCTAGGAATGCATTAAAAAAAGGTATGCCACATGTAAAAGAGAATACAAAATGGAGAGGACACACAATTAAAAAGAGTCCATAATATGCCAGATGGAGTTTCTTGTACAAGTGTTATATACTCCCTCATTAGGAAAAATGAAGGTCGAATGTTGTGATTTTTTTTATTCAGAGAAAACTTCCTAAAAATGGCATACTTTGTGAATGGCATGTCTTTAGACAACATGTGAAACCTCACAGTTTGGCAATTCATTCCTCCAGAAATATAGGCACTCATTGTCCCTGAAAACAAAGAGAGTAGTTATCTTCGATGTTTCATACAGAAAAGAAAATAAACCAGAGGGTCTTTAATAGTCTTATAATATCTTCATCTTAATATAGAAGTGCAAAGATACAAAAATTATTGATGAATTTTTGTTTTATAGAAAAACATCAATAAATTTATAACCGCAGTAAAGGTCATATAACCATCTCAGTGATTATTGATATGCTAGGGAAGAAAGCAGTAAAACAGCCAGAAAAGATCACTACACATCCTCATATGATGAACCTCTTTATTACATATCACTTCTGTCATATATATGGAAAACTAAGTAAGGCTTTTTGAAAATGTCATACAATTCCATATTATGATTGGAAATAAAATTTTAAAAAAGTCATGTAAGTAAAAAAATGTGCTTATCCTTGAAATAAAATTGCTGATTTCACTAGCTATAACTTAATCTCAGATTCCTTGCATTATGTGAATTAAAGGGATGCATTTTCACTCTTGTATGTGATACATCAGAGTTTCCCAAAAAGTTTGAGATTGAAAAGTCCTTGGAGATGAAGGCTATCTGAGAGAATAAATAGAATCAAAGAATCCATTGAAAAGGAATATGAAATGAGAAAGTAGTAAGGCCACAAACTCTGGGAAATGAGGCAGAAATAATTATTTGGAATGAATACCCTTCGTGAAAGTGACTGCGTAATTGACTGACTCATGGTGACACAGCAATCCAACTAACAGTACTGACAGGGATAATGAGAGCGTTTGCACATTTAACAGTTTCTGCTGCATAGATTTTATAAGTTTTATGTCAATTTTCAGGAAGAGTTAAGCACTCATAGGGTTGAAAAGATTTCCATATCTCTTAATTACACCAACATCGCTTTATCTTGATTTCTTTTTTATAGCCCCACTTTGCCTGTTTCCTCATGGAATCCTCCTTAGACATTTATCAGCTGCTGAGACAAAAAAACTGAAGTGTGTTTTAATGTAGTCATCATAGGAATAACATATTTAGGCAATGTTTTAGCTTAGCACCTGCTTCCAGAGGGGTTTTCATTTTAGATAAATCACCCTTAGTTGAAATCATTCACTAATTCAAAAATGTGATTCCTAATATAGCTTTAATTTAGACCAGCAAGGTATTTTGAGAAGCTGTGATGAAAGAATTTTTAAGTAAATATGTCAAAGTGCATTAATGAAGACTGTGTATTCCTTTACACCTTAGAGAGAGGTGACCAAATTTACTGTCTGTAGGGATCAAATACTTTGATCATACTTGAAGATAATACAGTGGTAGGACTCAGTGTGTGAGTAGCGGGAGAAGGGAGGATGTTTAGACCATATTATTTAGTTTCAGGTTAGATGCCTACTTTGCCTTTTTCTTTTATATAAGTACTGTAATTGCGAGAGATATCCTTCTGCTGAGGAGGATTCAGAACATATAAGTTGTGAGTTTTGCACAAGTTGTCCCCATGTGTGTGTAGAATTAGCAGGGAGGTTTGCCTTTTAGTGAGGCAAATAGAGAGTGCTTAAGGTTAGGCAGTGTGAAAATCATTCAGCATTGGCACATTTTAAGAATTTCTTAATGACTTAGCAGGTTTCCTTTGTATGCTTTAGATTTCAAGATCCTTTAGGAGCCAAAATAAAATGCATCTGGAATGTATTGTGCATCAGAGTCTTTCCAGTTTACTTCATTATTGATTCACGTCAGTCAGCTGTAATGAGTTCATTGAAGTAGTTGGCAGAATCCAAGTCCCCAGTGTGGCTCTCTGAATACCCAATTCTGCAAGAGTTGTTGGTTTAGCTAACTGACTAGTACCAGTATAGAACCCACAGTTTGAGCAGTATTTTAAAGAAACCAAACTATCCTAAATAAATAAAAAACTTGGCTTTTGGAGCAGTAAGTGCTTACAGAAAGATGTGAAGCATAGCAGAGGATGTGCTCTGAATGTATCATCTGTTCATGTACTGTAGTAGAAAGCCAGTGGATTTTTTCTTATACTAGTTCAGAAATGCCATCATTCACCTATTATGTAGCTCGTAGTATGTGAAGCCTTCTCCTTTCCTGGCTACTCTTTTATATTCAACTGTTCATAAAATAGACTTTTGCGTCTTGAAATGCTGTATATGAATTAAATATTCAATCAATACTCGTAAAAGATGTTGATTCAAATATAGTCTTCCATCTAGATTTTGCCGACAAAATTTGGTATTGAAAGACAGATCAGGTTATGCTTTTTCAAAAGATTTCCAGGAATGTCATTTTGATCAATGTGTAAAGTAAAGCTGAAGGCAAAACAGCACTTCAAACCTGCAAAATACCAGATTTTTAGATTTGGTAAATCCTTCAGAAAGAGTTTCTGTGGTATCATTTTTGCTTGCACAGGACAGCATAAGAAAAGGAAGCACATGAAAAGAACACGTTTGGCGTACGGAAAGAGCTACATATTACTGAAAGATTGGGGGAAGTGCAGATAGGAAAGAAATTTTTTTAAAATCTGTAATAATTCAGTGATATGCAATGCTTTATCATGCTGTACAAAAATTTCTTATGTTCTGACTTGAAAACTGTACAGACATGAACATCAGTGTGTTTTTGGATGCTCATTTTCATCTAGATCCCCATGACATTTTTCCAACACTGTTTTGCAAACAGTAGCATTTTTGTAGATACTTGCTCATAAACTACAGCTCTACTTTATAAAATCGTATGTATTACTTGCACAATTCTATACAAGAAACTTTCTGATAATGATAGGACAGTTTTCCAGATGCAGGATTCTACCAAGTGGAGACAACCTTCCCAAGGGAAGAATGATTCACAAGTGATTTTGACAGTGAATTTCAACCTAATTATTTCAGTGCATTGCTGAGTTTGTATATTTTGTTTATAGTCTAAGTGAAGGTAAGCTAAAAGGGTTGTTGGACAGAAAAGAATTTGCAATGGGAGAAATAATGACATGGTAATTTTTTTTTTTACTACAAAGTTGTCATAATCTGAGTATCCTAGCTAAGTTTCAGATTTTTCCTATGGATAGCTTGCAATTTGAAAAACTGGAGAGTCCTGCAACAAGTGAATATCTTCCAGTTTCATTTAGTAAAGACATAACAACCCTTTACACACTACTTGAAACTGTTATTCTATCTTCTGTGATAGCAAAGCCAGTTCACATAACTGAAATGCCTTTATCATGTACTTGTATGCTTATGAAAAAGGAAATGTTGATTTTATGAGCTGACTGTATTGGACTAAACTACCTTGACAGGATTGTATTGGTAGAGGGGATTTAATGTAAGAAATAGGATCTTATCTTCACATTTGCAAGAATATGTGAATGAGGAACAATCAGCCTAAGATTGTGATATTAATACAATGTAATATGTGAATTTGATAGTGTCTCATTATTGAATCACAGAAATTAAAGATTAAAAAGATCTTTTAAACAATCTTGCTTCCTTTTCCTGACTTTATGCTTCATCTCTTCTACTGTACAGAACATCAAGTAATAGAGACTGTGTGATTCCTAGTGAATTCTATTATCAGAAAGTTTTTTTTCTTCATTCTTATTCCCTAACATCCCTTTTAGTCTGGGTTACTGCTGATGCTGTTCATTTTTTTTTTTTTTTCAGAAAATAATTTGCAATATATAGTGGGGGAAAGAGGACAGACAACAAATGCAAATATAGACACATGCAAAGTGTAGAGAACAAATCTCTTCAGCTGCTGATTAGCACAGTTAGGGAAGGAGATCCTTTTTTCCAGTGTCTGCTCAACTTCTATCCAGGTCCTGTTCTGGACGTGTCAGTTAATTTTGGATGGGACTTGTGGTTTCAGTATCAATGCCTGGTCTGAGAAGAGTGTTTCCAACAACTCTGGTGGAAATTCAGCTTTCTTGGTGAATCATAGAATGAAATTGGTTTCCCACTGTGGAGAGAGATAGATGACTTTGGAGAAAAAGCACATGTGTGTTATTAAGATAGTCAAGGTGATGGTGTGAAGCCATGTGCCCATCGAGCAAGTGTTCTTCAAGATGAAGCTTTAGTTAAAAATCTGTACATGAAAACAATATTTGTATTAATCCCCTGTAGACTTCCTTGCTGTGATCTCTACAGTACAGCTCAGCCTGAAAGCATATTTGAATCTGTAGAACACTTTATTCCTTTTGAAAAACTTAGGTAGTTTAATGGAATTTAGTTACACTGACAAAGAAGTCCTCTGATAACTTGGTTGTAAGGGTGTCACTTTGACTTTACAAACATTTACTGGATTTTGCTGCATCTACAGGTCGCAAAGCCCCCTTGCTCCGCACCTTAAATTTGCAGTCATTTGCAATGACTTTATTGGTAAGTCTTGTGCATTTCTGCCATCTGTTGGTGGAATCTTTGAATGCACATTCAAATTCTGCAATATTTCTTACAAAACTAGCATCTTTTATACAGCTTTGATGTATTTTTTTGGTCACCCTACTTACATTATGCATTATTTTGTATATAATGGAAGCCAAATTCTCTAAAATTTCCTGGAAGAATTTTACTTTATGTATCTGTGCATGTGTATGGCTTTTATATGTGGTAACATTTATTTCTGCACTGCAAATGCCTTCAGACAAGTATCAATGAATTTAATGAAAAGAGTTCTGAATGCTCTGTGTGCTTGGTGATTTGTCAGTCATCTGTCATTTAATGGATTGTATCACATTTGCATTGTGATACATATTTTTGCTTTTTGCTAGGCGCCTTAATCAGTTGAGGTTTCACAGAGCATGTATATTTTGATAGGGCCCCAGTTAAAGCAATACTTACTTCCCAACGGGCATTTGAGTTGCTACAATTTAAGACCAGAAGGTAACCTTGTGACAAGTGTATATTTGCTAAATCCATGACAGATTTTTATGGATATTGTTGTATTCATTTGTGACTGTGCTCCTCCTCTCTCCTCCACTGATGAGGAGTCAAACAAGGAGCCGAATGACACTGGAGCAGAGCAGAAACACAGGGACAGCAGCAGTTTCAAGCATCATTAGTGTCTGTCATCTGACGTGCATTGAAACTGTGTTCTTGTTTCCCTACCTCTGTGAACTCAAAGCAAACAGGGTAATTTAAATCAACTGTTCCCAGTCTGTGTCTGTCTGTGAGTGGTACTTAACACTGCAGAAAAAAAAATAACAGAAAAATGACCCTGAAAACATTCTGATTTCTGTTCTACTCTGAGGGAGAGGGGCAATAGGGTGGTATCTTGATTTTTTCATGTGTGAAGGAGTGGCAGACTTAGTCCAAAAGTAGTCCTAGTTTTTGAATTTTGAGAAGCTAGTGAAAGTTAATATCATAGCTGATAACAGTTATGTAACATTAAAAAGTGCTTCCTACTGTATTTGCCAGGCTGGATAGACTGATTTGACCACTTTCATCTATAACCTGACTGAGCAAGAATGTATCTTTAGTGGAAGAAAATAATTAATCCAGTCCTAAATTTATAGTTAAATACAAGCAAATGTTACCTATAAACAAATGCATGTAGTTAGTTGCCATTCTGCTTTACACAATTCCAAGCCCTGCTTGTGAATAACTTACTCTCTTCATTATCAAGCATTTCATCCTCTGGTATTGTTTAAGATTATTAGGCAGAATATTATTAGAAATACTAAATAACTTAAGGTCAAGAACACATTCCTGACAAGACTCCTGAGGAAGACGTGCCAGATACATTTTAAGACTCTCTGGGGTTTAGTCCATTTAATTGGTGCCATAGCAATGCTGAGTAAATTACACCAGTATTTATAGCTCTGTCACTCAAACATGTCATTTAATGGAAAAGCAAATGGAATATGATGCTTTTCTAAATGTATACTTAAATACAATTACTTATCTTGACTGCTTAATTACTTTGTAGTGGAATTGTTTGTTTTGTCTGAGATTAATTAATAGGCTCATGGTTATTTCTTTAAAGCTTATGGAAATAACATGAACTTTTTTCTGGGGCTTCGCTAAACTCTATGTGCCAGACTTGCCTACGACTGGCGCTAAGTAGCCCATATGAGTTACCCAGAAAGGATGACTTAGAAATGTCTGGCTAAACAGATGTGTTTATTTGCATTCTCCTTAGTCTCCTTAGGAAGGCAAATATGCAATCATTACATAATTGGCTTTTTCAAAGTTATGAAATAAAATATATAGGGGAAACTTCTGCTTTTTCTCCATCTTTACTGAAATGTCCACCATGTTTCTAGTCATGCAATGCTACAATAAAAATGTCTTTGCAATGCAGTAAATCTGTGGTTGGTTAACATATCTCATAAACGTTTTATTCTTTTTGAATTCTACTGTTTTTAAACTGAACATATACATTACTCTTTTAGACTGGCTGTTCTGGTTTTTTACTTTTAAATGAACAGTAAATGTAATTAGTATTTTCATTTAAGCGACCTAAATTTGAATTCCTGATAAGATTTCCTTGTCATATAACCAACCCTCCCTTCAGTGAAACACTCGTAGTGTTCTTTCAGGTTATAATATTTAGAACTTCTAAAGGTATATTAATGTTCTTCAGCATATGTTTTTCAGGCACCATGCTGTAAACCAGGCTGTTTTTACGTATATTTCATACAAAGGACCATAAGCATCTGGATTTTGAATTTGCTGATGCAGCCAAATTATCTGTCAATTATATTGGTTGATGTTCTATGTCAGGTTTTTTCTGGACATCAGTTCATAAACGTTGAAGATCGTAGTCTGCCAAATTTACTGATTGAAAAACACAGAATGGTATTTTGATGTAGCTTGACTGCTAAATTCTAAGTAGTTTATAACAATCGACTTTAACTTTGCTCATATTTAATTCGGTCATAGTCCCATCTAGAATAATAACAGGTTAGTAATAGCAAGTATAAAGGATTTATGCTGGAAAATAAATCACTGCAATTTCCTTTAATAGCCAAACAGTCTGCATTTTAAAAAAGATATTACATAATTTTCTTCTCTCCATATCCTTTTCTGTCCAGTTAAAATATGATCTCAATAACTGGATGTTATGTGAAAAAACAGACTATTTTCCTTTTATCCTGCTTTTTATTATCAGTGTAATTACTTTGACTGCCCTTGGATTCTCTAATGGTTTCAGTGGTCTTTCCAACTCTGTAGTTAAGTTCTTCTGCTTAAATGTAGGCTACCTGGACTGTTTTGTCTTTAATAGGATGTGGAATAATACTGTAAAAGGAGAGAACCCATTCCCTCGAACTGCTGAGGGAACCCATAATTATTTATGCTGTCTTCCGGCATTTGTGTTGACTTGAATGAGGGGCAGTTAAAAATGCTTCTTTTAGTGTCACATTATCATCAGTCAGATGATTTCCAGATTTTCTTGAGCTATCTACAGCATGTAACTGACTTGCACTCTTTCCTTAATGGTAATATGAGAGATCTTAATGGTATTATGAGAGATTAGATTTTTTAATTAGTATTTATTTGACTGTTTCTTATCTTATATCAGCTGAAAGACCAGTTGAAAATAAAATTTTATTTCTTGTCTCCCAGATAGTATGTTAATATGTATAGTTCCTTGTAGGCATTCGGTCTAGTCTTTATACATTTTCCAGTAGTTTCCCTGATAGCTTCTTTCATTGATTTTTTGACTAAAAATATTTTTAAATATTTTGAATCTGAGTAAGTTTGTTGCTGAATGGGATCTTCTCAGCTCTAAATTTCGAATGCTTGTTGTTTAGAAGCAACTTTATAAGTAATATAATTGATACCTGCGTAAATCCAAAACTAGAAGTCTTTATACCTAGAACATGACAGATATTTTGGCATTTTTAACATGAATTCTATGAATTTTTAACATGAATTCTATTCTTCTGGTTACTTACTTTTTTTATCTTTAGCTCCCTTTCTATTTCTAATTTCTGTAACTGTGCTCAAAGGACCCATTTTACCTCCTAAGCCCTGGACCAAATATACTGTGATGTCCGTGTAGTTCTCATTAATTCAGCACCAGTTGTCTAGTGTGCTCTGTGGTGCGTGAGTCTGGGTTTATGTGGAATTAAGAAAAGATGCATTATTCAGTTTAAGTAATTAAAAACCCCAAACTGCAAATCTGTGTTCCTCCTGACTTTTCTGCAAGACTGAATTAATCAAAAGCAAATCCTGTTGGGACTGGAATTGGTATAAACTGATGCAAAGATAGTTGGGCTTTCACTAGAAAGATTAGAAGTTAAGAATTCCATATGAGACTTGAGAAAGTACTTTTATGTCTGTTTTTCTGAATATCAAAGGGCTCTGATGGAACTTATGTACTCACCTGAGTCTGGACGTTTATTTAAACTGGATCATTCATATCCTTCCAGTAATCTTTTGGCAATTCTTTCATTCCACTTCATATATATATGTAACTAAGAAAAGTCAAGAGAGAATTTTGATTGAGATTTTTCACTCTTGTTGTAATTCCACATTCAAAAGGGGAACCTTTGTTAATATGGTTATTTTTCATGCACTGTTTGACCATCACCTGCGAGGTCCAAACCCCACTGGGATTAGATAAGATGAATTCTTGTGCTCCAGGTATCGGTATGAGAAAAGCAGTTGGTCAGAGCCTGCTGCTGGTAACTCCAATGTCATGGGTTCAGTCCCAACATGGGCCATATACGTAAGAGTTGTACTTGATCCTTGTGGGTCCCTTCCATCTCAGAATATTCTATCAATCTGTTAAGTTTTGATCTTCCTGCTCGTGTGACATTTCAGAGTTGATGGTTGGATGACTGAAAATCTCTTCCTTTATCCACTGTTCTGCAGTTTATCCACTATTGTACAGTTGCAATATTTTGCCATACAAAGTCAGACAGCATATAGAGAAGGGAAATTTGGGATGTATTCTTACAGCTGAAATATTTGAGGCTTTTTCTGAGGTTTTAAGTTGCAGGATATTTATACCATCTGGCAGTTTCATGCAATATTGACTTAAGTCAAGGGAACAGTATCCTTCATAGTTTGTCACATTTTGCCACTTGTTTCACATCAATTTTTTTGAATGCTTAACATTCTCTAGTACTTCTGTATTTATATTCTTACATTTTACAGGACTTACACTTGATTCACTGCGGACCCACAGATATTTAGCCTTCATTAACCTTGTTATCACCTTCAGCAGTGTTTAGTATCATACTATCTCAAATTCTAAATGAAAATAGAAACACAGCAGAGCAATCCATAAGATGAAGGACATACTTGTGCACCACAAAAATATCTCTGAAGGTATTGACTCCTCCATAGCTACTTGCACTGCAGTGGCTCCCCTAATGGATTGCCAGAAAGTTTGCCAATAAAGCTCGTGATGCTCAGAGGCCAGGATTTATGTGTTCTTTAGGTCTGCATGCTTTGGGAACTTTTTTGTTGCTTTTCTTAGATTATTCTGTTCAGGGAACTTTTTAATTTGGAACAGTGTTAAAGAAGCCGCTGCTAAACTTGGGAGTGCATTTTTGTATCATTCAGGCATTTAGTTCTTAATTGTTTTTGAAAAAGTTGGTGCATTGTGTTTATAAATTGTATATAATTATTAAAGATTTTGTCTAAATCTATCTATAGTGATATTCTCTGCTTTGATATGTATAAAGGGATACGAAGTGAAAAAAAATACATTTTCATGATATTTTAGGTTTCAGCTATCTAAGCTTAACTTGTCTCAAAATTGCACAGGCATTTACCAGAAGCAAGTTTTCTTATAATATCTCCCCAGATACAACTTGGTTTCAAAAGCTGAGTATTGGAAAAGCAACCTATTTAACTTTATAATTTCATTTCTTTGTTGCTAGTAAATATATAACAGGTTGCAGATAAAAAAACAGAATAATGCATCTTTTAATTTAAAAATAGTGTTAAAACTTAGAAAAATGGGAGCTCCTACTTAAGTAAAACTGCTATAGAGCTTTCTTTCTAAAGCCATTTTTGTTGCAGTTATAGGTGATTTATACAGGGAGATTATTTTGCCATCTTTTAAAGTCACCTTTTATAAAGTAAGGCAGATGGAACTCTGCTACATGGACAGGTTTAGTACACAGCATTTTGTTAAGCATTATCCTTCAAGGAGTGCTGGTTTTATTCAAAACAGTAATATTGTAGCATCACTGTGGATGTTTAGCTGAAATTATTCATCTGTGTATTAAGTGTGAAGTTCAATTTGAAGAGGTTTTGCATGAAAGTCTGGATATCTAGCGACCATAATCTTCATATTCAAAAGTAAATTGTTGTACTCCCTTACAAGCACAAGATGACTGAGAGCAAAATGCTTTTTGAGATTTCTGAGCTACTCAAAACTCTCCAGTCATTAGTTCTCCATTATCACCTAGTTACTCAGCTTCTCAGTATAAATTATCTGTCAGCTTTATTGTTTTCCTAATTGCTGATTGTTTACTTTGATCAGCCCCACACCCTGTGGAACATTTTCCTACAAAACGGAAGGAGTTTTTGTGTATGGGTGAGCTCATGGCGCACTACGGAGCTACACTGGTGCCTTTCCAAGCGCTGTGCAGCCAGCAGCTACCAGTCTCATTGACCCACGCTGCAGCCCCTTGGCCATTCCAAGTGTCATTTGCTTGAAGATAGGGAGTGATTTCAGCTGACTGGACTCCGGGGTGTGGATCATACCTGCAGAGCCCAGCAGAAGGGCTTTTTTTGCTGGCAGCTAGCTGGAATATTAGTAGCCAAATAGAGCACTGACACTGTGCTGAAAGTGAAGTGAGGATTATTTTCACATTTCAACAGTTTGCTCAGTTTTACTTAATTCTGTTCTGGGATGCTTTTCTCTGAAGTTAGTCCAGGGAGCCAATGAAGTTCAACCATGTATTAATTGCAGTGTTGTGACAGCAGAAGAAAAAATCCTGATATGGTTTGAATACCTTCCACAACCTTCTTATTTATTCCTTTTTTTTTTTTTTTTCTTTTCAAAATGCAACCTTTGCAAATCTGTCCTATTCAACATTCATCTTCTTTGATACCAAATCTCCTAACTAAGTCCTGGAGGGGTTCTTACTGATGTATGTTAAGGCTGCTGTAGATAATAGGTATAAAACTTCAATTTTTAATTATGAACGTAAGTGATCAGTTAATTATGTAAGTAAATAAATTCAGATGATTTTATTAGTAAATATTAAAATTTGTGTTGTAGATATATAACTTATGTATGTATTTTTATGCAATTTCATTATTTGGAATTTAGATACTTACTAAAGCATAGTTAATGAAGTGTTTCTGAATAGCTAATATGTAGTTGGGACAATGCTAACTGAAGAAAAAGTTATTTTCATAGTGGCTAGTGTGCAGGCAATATATATTGTGATGGTGTGGCAGTCAATAAACGTCTGAGTTTCAATATGTAAAATATTGTGAATATAAATTCAAATGAGATGGGATGCTTTGTAAAGCAAATGGCATGATTTGGGCTTTTATTGTCTGTTGAATTCCATATTTGTTTTTTTCTGTGTTGTTTCACTTTCCTTCCTATTGTGGGCAAAGTGTAGATATCAGCACTGTAAAAGCAGAGACATCTGAAAGTATCACCTGAATTTTTTCATGTTCGTTCTTACCTGGGAAATTATTCTAGAGAAAATGGTATATCGCTGCATGTGGGGCAGATCCTGTAAGAAATGCTGCCTTCAGTGGAAAATAGCAAATGATAGATAGATTTGAGGAACAGAGTCTTCTAGGAAAAATTCAGACACCTACTTTACTAGGTACTGGCTCTAATCTACTCTGATAGTGCATAGAAATTTCACTATCTTTTTTTATTGATTGGGTAACATCAGCCTTTAAGGGAAAGCATTTCTGTGCGCCTGAAAATGCGAGAATTTTCTTCTCAGTAGGCAGGTCACAGATTTTCTGTCTGACTTGAGTCTGAAGAGAAGAGTTTTAAATGCTACTTCCTTTACTAGCTTTCTTCTTGACTCAGTCTTAGTGATGGATTAACACTTGCAGTTCTCAGACCTCGTATTTAAGCATGATGCACTACTCAGGACGTGAAGACTATTTCTTAGTACTGCATCGAGGTGAAACAAGGGCTACTGAAACATGGTGTATGGATCTATTCAACACCTGTGTTTGCAAAAAGCAGTTAAAACATAATCTTTGATTTCTGTGGAATTTTATGACTAAATTCTTAATCCTACAGCTGGTCTGAAATACTCTGTTTATTGTTGGTACAGTATTAATTTATGTGCAAGGAATTATTCTGTACACAGAGTAAAAGGCTCACCTTTTGCTTCCCCAGAACAAGGCTAAATATTTTTGAATATTTGTCATCCATCTGGTCAGAAAGTGGAATTAATGGTTTTTGCACCTGGATCATAATCACATTCAGAATTTTGTGGTGTTTCATTGTCATAACTGGTTTCTCATAATTAATTTATCTCTATGTATCTGCTCATATCCATTCTTTAACTACTTAATTTGTGCAATTCGAAGGCCAAAGAGGCTTACAGAACAGGATGCATTGCACCATACCAGTTCTTTAGAAGTGAAATACTTGACTCCTTTTCAAGCCTCATTTCATAGTATGCTCATTGTTTCTTTGGCAGTTATGGTCTGTGCCTTGTGACTCACGGGAGCAAAGACAGGCACAATTACAAATCTTTTTTTAAATCAACCTCCTGCAGCATGAGTCAGGCTTCAGATCTGGCCTTTGCCCTTCCTTTGCCTTTGTTCTTATCATTTGTTCTGCCCTATGGTTACAGTCTCTCAGAATAGCATATTCCTGATTTTAGTGCAATTTTTTCCTGATGAATGCTGGGGAAGATTATATAAATGCTAACTTGTCATTTTTCGGGAAGGGAAGCCTCTTTATATTGAGTTGCAATGGTCACTTCAGAAAGCAATCCCCAAATTTCCAACCTTCTATGCAACCCTTTTTGCAAGGTTAGCTTGCTGAGGTGTAACCTCTTATTTCAAGGGTCATTTTGGTTTTAGTAGCACCATCAGTAAAATGTACAATTAACATTTTTCTTCCCAAATCAAAGAATTAAAAAAGGCCTATTTCCCATGTATTTTTAATATGAACTCGCAGTATCTGGATAGGATTACATAAATGTAATATTAAAAAAAAATAGAAAAATTGAGAGCTGAATAAATTCTTTGCCTGCTTAACTCTCTTTTACCCACTAGGTAAATATGAATACTGGTTATTCTTCCCTTCATGGTTTCAGCCTTTTGTTAAAAATGGCACCAACATCACTTTGGTGGGATAATACTTCTTTTGTAATATAAAATGTTTACAAGTTAGTACTCTCTGGTTTTATGTAATAATCTGCTCTTCATTTACTCCTGGCTATATCTATGCTTGGTTTATGGAATATGACATAGTTGCTGCCTGAAGTGGTGTAAAGCAAGAAAATTAATGTTCACATATCGAGTGACTGGTTTTGTACTTGCTAAAGCCAAGATTTCTGAAAATGGTTTAATAGCTTAAGACTTTGAGACTAGGAGATGAAAAAATAAATAATGCAACTCCATGCATTCTCTCAGAAACTCAAGGTTGGATTGTAAATTTACCTTCTGAATAATTTAGTGAGATTAATGAGTGGTAAATTCTTGGCAGAATGAGCATTATTCTGGTTTTGTCATAATCCATAGACATTACTACAAAGCTGTACTAAAAAGTAGGTGTTGACCAACCTGTAGAGGTTTTATATTCAGACATAGCAGATTATTTTTTCTTTTCTATGAGTAATACTTTTGCCATTTTTGAAATAGCAGCAATGAAAATTTTATGGGCCATTTTGTGTACAGTAAATGGCTTTTACATTATCGTTTCAAAAGTAGCAATTTAAAAGAGAGGAAAGGTAGCATGTGAAAAATTCTGTGTTAACTTATAGTAAATTAAATTAAAAATGAATTTTCAAGGAGAGAATAGGCACAGGATATAACACAGTTATTTTTCTCTACAGCAGATTTCCTTGTGGTTTGTATTTTTTTTTCCAGATTGTGCTTTTGAGCACAACAGTAAGCAAATAATATCCTACAAGAGCACAGCAAATCTGTCACCCATGTCTAACCTGTGTTTTAAAGGAATTTAATTTAATATCCACTTCTACCCACTGCATTAGTTTTCCAAGGCAGGATCTAATCTTCACTTGCTCTCCTTCAAGATAATATAGCAAGTACCTAGTCCCTGCATGGCCAAAGGTAAAGTGGAGCTTAGCTGCTGACAAGTCTTGCTTTGTTCTCCTGCATATTTAAGTTTAATAGCTTCACATTGGGATGGATTTTGAAAGCAAGTTGTCATTTAATTATAGCAATACTTCCATAAGTATGTAAATCTGTTTTTATTACAAGTTCAAGGAGGGTCATGGACTGATGTCCTTCAAGGGTATGCTTCTGTTAAAAATATGAAAAACTTCACTTTTAAGTAGCTTGGATTAATTGAATGCAAAACAGGTTGCTAAGAGGCATTATGAAGCTCTTTATAACAGAATGTTTGTTGATTAGTTTGGATTAAATACTTCAGAGCAGACTGCAGACATTTCAGGTACTGCTGATAACACAGAGTTATAGGAGTTTTAGATCTACCTCAGACCAGGAGGCCAAGGACCGTGTCCTTCACAGAGAGAGGAAACAGTGATATTCTACTGATGGCACCACCTCCATGTGCTTAATAGGACTCTAGACTTTCGCTCAGATGCTCATCTGAGCTAGAATACCTAAAAGGTATTTTTTCTGGATAACTGGAAAAAAAAATTCCAGAGAACAATTTTCTGCAATCTAATTTTGCATCTAATATATATTAAAAAAGGCTAAGTAATAGATATTATAGATGGTGGCAAACTGTAATGTCACTGAAAACAAGAAGCTGTCTTGATCAATTGGGTTGTAGAACAAAACACTAAAAAATACTCACTGGCAAAGCAGAAACATCTGCACATGAAAGTAATACCAGCAGCTTTGTGTGGCTTGCTGTGGTGTTGAAGAATGCTTCTCAGCACAATATGCCATCATTCTGCTGCTGCTCAAATGTATGTACATTGTTTCTTTTAAACTGGTGGAACATGTTTATTTTAGATTTAATCCTAGTTTGTGTCATTTAATTTATGTTTTCAAATTTTAATGTATGCAACAGATTAAGCAGTGTGCTGACAGAGAAGAAAGAAAATTGATGAAAATTTGGCTATGCCAGGAAGCTGAGGAGTTAAAAAAATACTGTCAAATTGTTAAAACCAAAATAATAGGTTATGTAAACTAAACAGCTTGGCTCTTGCTATTTGTTACTTTGGTCCTGTTTTTCCTTTAGAGAAATCCCAGGCTTTCAAGGTAAATGAATTCTACACCCAAACATTTGCTGTACTAAGTATGAAGTACACTAATGATAGGTTTAAAATTGGATAATAACAAGATTATAATACTAGTCAAGAGGAAATACAGGGAGAAAGGAAAATAGTGTGCCTTATATGGCAAAAAGTAAGTAGGATGTGCATTCAGTTTGAACTGTACAAGATGTGATTAGTAACACAGATAAGTACTACCCTGTTCACATCTTTTCGATGTGAGAGGAATGATTCAAGTGCTCACGGATACATCATGGATGTTTGTCAGCATGCCGACATAAAACCATCCCTGTAGACTCAGTGGAACTTGGCTGTTGTGACCAGAGGGAACGTAACCAGGTTTGTTTGTAAGAATGGAGTGTTAAAGGGTACAGTGCAAAGGAGTCTCAGTGCTAAGTGAGTGGTACAGTGCAAAGGAAGTAGTTTGCTTCACTCTATCTGCATGTTACTTATAGTTTGAAATTGTGTGTGCTACAATCCCGTTTATATTTGGCGGTCCACCTCTTAATAACATTTCCAAGATGCTTTGAAATCCTGTGTATTTCATATAAGCACATGGTGCAGCCTATTTTTGTATCTGCTTTGCATTGCACTCCAGATGGCTTTGGTATATTTGTGAGTCTTCTGAGGCCGAAAAAAAAAAAAAAAAAGGAAGGGTAAGCATATTCCTCAAAATGAAGATAGCTTTTCACAATGAAGTTTGTATTTTATGCTCAAAGCAGGAAAATTCACAAAGAAAAACATAATATATAAGGGAATATCATGATTATTTTTAATTTGAAGAGCTTTATGCAATTGAATGAGGTGGTAGCTGACTGAACAAAAATCCAATTTGTGAATAGTCATAGAGCAAGTCTGCTTGAGAGAGCTTTGGACTCTATTTTTCATGCTCTTGCTTGATGGCTAAATTGTTTCGAATGCTTTTTCCTTCAGTAAGATAGCTGTCATTAACTGGAGCTGGAGGAAGTGTTGTTTTGTTTATTTGTTTTTAATTTCATCTGGGATAAATCCCGTAAGAGTTGGCTGATTATGTGACCTCTGCCTTCTGCATACTAGCTTTAACTGGAAAACAAACACGTGAACTTGCCAAAGAAATGAATACACAATAAACGATTCCCTTTATGTATGTGGATTATAAGAACTATATTCTTTGCAAGTGTATCTGTTCATTCCAAGTGAACAGCATCATGTTTGTGGGTTTTGAATCAATGGGTGTGGTTCTTTGATGTATCTGAAAGAAGCTTATGTGGTAATATCCGGATGGAAGATGGCTTTTAAGCTCTAATATATCACGGATCAGAGAAGCATCTGCACTGCCTGCTTGCTTCTGTGATTTGTTTTGTCCATCCAGTTTGTGATACTTGTAGTCTGTTTTGTCAAGCTGAGTTTTGTATTTGAATTAATTCTGTTTGTTTCAAGCTAACGGAAATGGACTAGATTATACTGAATTATCTTTTGATAACAACCGGTAAAGGGGGACTTTATCCTGTGTCCAGTTAAACAAATCTGCTCCCAAAGAGAAGTTCTGTTAAAGAGCGAGCTCTGAGCTGCCTCTCCGTGTTCATACTGAATTAGCAAAAGGAAGGGTAAATATATGACTGTCTTCACTGTTAGTGAATGCTGTGACTGAAGACTGGACCACAGTACTTGCAGTGCTCCTGGAGCTGAAGATACACAGCCATGATTCCCAGCAAGATTTTAGTGTACCACAACCCTTCTGGGGGCACACGTACAGAAACGTACAAAAGTACTAGAAGGCGTAAAAAAATCTCATGGAGAATTGTTCAAAAATGGATATCGTGTCAAACCCGGGTATAATATCCCCGAAAAGGAAGAGCAACGTACTTTGCGAAACTCCTTGGTGTCTTGTTATAGGGTCGGCTCATACTGGGGTAAGATCCAACTCTGAATTTTTCTTCAGAACTGTAGTTTGTTATAATGTTTCTGGTACTAGTATTACTGGATCTTCTGAAAAAAATATTGTGTTTTGTTTTTCAACTTAAAGAAAAAGCTGCAGCGTTTCAGTTGCTTTGGAGGAAGAATTTTTTCCCAAACTTCTGGACTGCAGTGTACTCCTGTCTCCCCAACAAAGGGGTTCATTGTTCACCTAGAATCAAATAATCCAGTCTTTATTGAAGGATGGAATGTAATGTTCTGCAGTGTTGGTGTTATCAAGAAATTTTTTGAAACAGTTGGAAAGCAGTTTAAACTGCTTTCATTATTTAAAATGTGTAGTTGTAAGTCGAAGCCATGTGCAGAGCGATTTATTAATGAATCTTTGGTACAACATTGTTTGAAAGCAATCTGTGTAGGTTCTAAACTTGGTTATAGTTTTACTGTCCTAGAGCATTGATTTTTTTTTTTCATGCTGTGGGCTGTTCTCCCCACTTGTACTGTTGCATAGCAGAGGTGGGGAAATGTAGAGACATATTTTGTCTGGTTTGCTTCCAAGGAATGACAGATCCTTTTCCTTCCATTCTAATTCTTCTTGTCTTTTTTCTTTGAGCTTTCATTTTCAAGCCTATCTACAGGCAATGAGATGTCAGGTAGCTCTGCTGCACTCTGTGAAGATGTTCAAAATGGAATTATTTTGCATCTTACAAATTATCCCTCCATCCTGTGTTTCAAAAAAGATTCTTAAATATGGATTTTGGGGTTTTTTTCAGTCTTCATTAGACCATGTCTTGATGAAATCTAGGGTAGAAGTAGCCATTGATAGGTTTGATGAAGATGCTGTTCTGATAAATTAGTGAATGGTTTGTCAGGAATAGAAGTGGTAAACAGAATCTTTGAGCATTTAACTCTTGCACCAATATTTTGGACATACTGTTTATTAGAAAAAGAAGTAAGCAGCCTAAGGCAGTATGATGGGGATTACATATCTCATTGGTGAGAAACAATGTAATGCTTGGTGCTGCTCTTGTCGATTGACCTCTCATGTTGAACGCAGCAATATCCCAATTCTTGTTTCTATGTATTAGAATCCCATTAAAATCATTAGTATAATTGTCATGTTATGATTTCCTTTCTTTTCCCTTTAAAGATTTAAAATTGTATATTTCCTCGGTTTTTTTTTTGGGGGGGATGGGGGAGAGACTGGGGTTTGCAGCCTATAGCTTATCTTGGTTGCTTCTGTGTATTAATCCAGTGGAAAGCATCAGTTCAGAAGAGACAGTGCAAAACTGTCTGTGAGACAGGAAATTACCCTATTGCCTGTAATGTCAAATAAATCTCTGAATAATACTGTTTATTTTGTTATAAACTTTGTAGATAAAATCATTTTCTACGGTCATTGTGTTGCTACTGGCACATAGTTTATTGTTCATGTCAGGATCACTATTCTGTTGTAAAGAATCCATCATTTTTGCTTGGTCCTTAGTAAAGAGTAAGAAGAAAAGTACTCCTGCTATGTTCTAGATGTAGCCTGGTAGTTCAGTGTGATATCATGCTTCCTATTGAGCAGATAATTGATTTCTCTAAAACTAAAACTGATTTCAGGGGTTTTTGGCAATATGTGGCTTCTCCTTCTCCTTGTGACAATTTTTTACAGATTTTGCGTTGAACATCATGATATGAAATAGTATTACACACACATTTTACATTTTCAGTGTATTTTGGAAATGGTCTGTTTTCTGCATAGGCACACAGTATCTAAACAAATATTTTTTCAGTGAGAAAATAATCCTCTGGTAGAGTTCAAGGTTTATTTGAATCATCATACCTACAACTCACAGTATTGTACTAGAGGCAGAAACTAGTGGGTAAAACACTTTGTCTCATATTGTTTAAGGAATCTGGTTTATAATCATAGAATATCTTAGCTTTGTCCTGGATATTGTGGCTGAAATAAACTCCAATTCCTTTATTTTAGTCACCCATTTAGAAGCAGAAGACTGAGAAACTCAAGAAGTCCTTGTTTTATTCTATCTGTGTATTTTTTTTCTTGTATTAGAGAGATTTTCTGGGAAAATTAAATATTTTGGTACTTATTTTTCGGTATCATTTGTAGTATAGCAGATTATATTCTATTCTAGTCAGATCCTGTAAGAAAATTCCAGTATAAAACTCTTTGCCAAGAAAAAGATGAGTTACATGATCTAGAGAAAGTAGCAAGTGCTTCCTGAGCATTCTGTTTCGCAGTTTACAATTAACTTTAGCAGACAAGGTCCATGAAGTGTGAAAAATTAGAATGGACTTTGCTGTAATACATAAGAAACTTACCCTATCTCAACTCTTGGTTATATCATTTAAATGTAAAACAGTTTTGAAGGTATTTCATAAGAAAATAAATTCTTCTCCACTTGTATAAAACACATTCCCAAATATTGCTAAGGAAAGAGAGCTGTACACATTTCTGTATGAGCTGCAACAGCTTTGGGAAAGGAGCGATTTTTTTTAGCACTCCTATGAGTCAATTTTGCTTTCTATTTTTGATGCATAAACAAACATCAGCTGTTTCTATTCTTGGTGAGGTGGCAGACCTGAAAGAGGTGACGTCGTCTCAGTTGTGAGACAGTGGGTTTGAGAGCACCCTCAGCAAGTGTGCCGAAAACACTGAGCTGAGAGCTGCAGCTGACAGGCCTGGGGGATGGGGTGCCATCCAGAAGGACCTGGACAGCTTTGAGAAGGGGATCTGGGGGAGCTTCCTCAGGCTCAGCAAGGCCAAGTACAGGGTCCTGCACCTGGGTTGGGGCCACCCCCAGTGTCAACACAGGCTGGGTGAGGAAGGGATCGAGAGCAGTCCCTGCAAAGGGTTTGGGGGTGCTTATAGATTAAAAGCTGGACATGAGCCAGCAATGGGAATTTGCAGCCCAGAAAGCCAGTTGTGTCCTGAGCTGCATCCAAAGCAGCATGGGCAGCAGGGCAAGGGAGGATTCTACCCTCTTCATTCCTGTGGTCCCCACCTGCAGCTCTGTGTCCAGCTCTGGGACCCTCAGTGCAAAAAAGGGGATGCAAGACCTCTCCGTGAGGGAAGGCTGAGAGAGT
>VXBQ01000288.1:1687787-1730199 GCA_013400175.1 Phainopepla nitens | reverse complement strand
CATGGTGAAACACTGGAACATGTTGCCCATAGAGGTGGTAGGTGCCCCAACCTTTGAAACATTCAAGGTCAGACCAGAGAGGACTCTGAGCAACCTGATCTAGCTGCTCATTGCAGGGACAGTCAGGCAAGGTGACCTTGAAGATTTCTCCCTACCCAAGCTATTGTATGATTCTGTGAAAATCGCATAACATGAAATGCATATAGGAATATAATAGCAGGTCTGTTTGTGCCTAGGAAACTTCAGGATACTGGCAAGAATTAATTTTTCCATATAATTCCTTTGGCTTTTATAATTGAAAGCCAGTTCTGTTTTGTAGTTAAACTGTCCAAGCAAACTGTCTAGTGTTTGTTGGGTTGTTTTTTTTGTTGTTGTTGTGGTTTTTTTTTTTTTTTTGTTTTGTTTTGTTTTGTTTTCTAATTCTGTTCTCTGAAGGAAATTTTTTAAAATAATGCGGGCTGCAGCAAATACAGAATTTCACCTATAATGATTTTCTTCTTCCACAAAAAAATACATTGAACCTGTAGTATTTTTCTTCTATAATTTGATGTCTCAGCAGTTAAAATGTAACTTAACCCTTATAATTGTTTGGAGATAGGGTTTTTATTGCTAACATAAATGTTTCTCAGGTTTCTTTTTGAAACATAGCAAAGGTTAACTTGATCTTATCATTAGCTTCAGATGCCTTCAACATTTGAGAGGCAGGGTGTTTCTCACCTCTGCTATTTTTCATAAAAGTTCATAGGGAGTGGAGTGAGGAAAGCAGCTGGATGAAAAAGAGCTGGAAAGTTTATGATTGCTAGTGGGGATCCTATATTCCCTGTCTAATCACATCTCTTTGGATAAGAGTAGCAACTGTGGGAACTGCTGGAAGTGGAACAGAGGGATGTGTCTCTCACAGTTTCAGCAATAGGATCCAAAGTTATCATTCTCAAATTGCAAATGGATCTGAAATTTAGCATTATTAAGCTTCATTTTATTGCTTTTCATTTAGGTCCCTGAATCCATTTAGCAAGTTGTGATTAATTTTCAGAGTTCCCCACAGTCAGTGATTAAAAAGAAACTTTATATAATAGACAAGGGTGTACTTTAACACTACTTAGGAGTCCTAACAAGGCAATATAAGAGTAAATATTTTATTCAACAACTTTCCAAGAATACTGCAGAAATAACTTCTTGATAAGAAGTTGCTACATGCACCTTTGTGCTGGAGGAGAACCTCTTATTCCAGTGAGATGGTAAAAGTTTTGACTAGGTTAATATGCTTGCTAGGATCAGTATTTCCTTAAGTTTCTAGAAATAAAAAGTGATTTCTTGCACTGGAGTTCGGTAAAATAGATGTCAAAGAGAATGTATGAAAAGAAGCTGCTCTGGACCTTCCTGTAACAGTTGCAGTACCACGTTACACAATTTTTATGTAACTCCCGGCTGTACTCTCTAATAAAAATTATCCTTCAAGCTTTACTTTAATTTTATAAGCTGTGCATATGTACAGTACAGAGGGTACTTTTATTCATATGCCAAAGATCTGCAGCCAAATCATTTACTATCAGCATAAGGCTATTTTAATAATTTAAGCCCTTAATCTTCTCGATTAGTTTCTCTTGCACACACTCTGTCTCACTGACTTTGTAGCTGTCTGAGAATTGCTATGCACGCAATCTGGTTTCAACATAAAAATGCTATTTCTTTGTAAAAATACTTCTTTAAAAACAGCTGATTGTAATGTATTCCTATAGTTATAGACTGATGGAAAGAATTCTAGTAAATTTGTCATTTTTAAGAGAAAAAGCATAATTTTTCTGTTTTCCTGCTTGAGTTGTTTGAAATGAGAGTGGAGATAGGGAGCATTAGTACTGTAAAAGATTTTACGTCATTAAGATTTACCAAATTTAATCAGGCATATACGGTCTACTTTATCCAGGTTATCAGATCTCTTGGCCATGATCTGTTATTTTTCACTGATCAACGTGGGAGCTTGGAGGACTTAGATGTATCAGACCTGCCTGTGTCTTTGGCAGCCTGAAAGAGAAGGACGTGTGCACTGCAACTACCAACAGAAACCTCAGTGAGGTTTCTCCCCCTTAGCTTTCAGCCTGTGTGTCTCCTCCCATTACTTCCTACATAAACTAAGGCTTTCTGGTAGGCTAAATCTGTTATTAGGGAAATAAATTTAAAACAATTTGAGAAATATTTTTTAAGGATCCTTGAACAAATAAATATGGAAGAGCATTTCAAAGGTATTTGACATTTCATATGTTACCTATGTTGATTTAATTGATCGCTGTCATTGTGATATGCTGTTACAACTTGAATTATTTTCTATAACCTTGTTTTCTTTTACTGCAGGTTTAAGATTTTTAAGAGCCCTTAGACTGATACAGTTTTCAGAAATCTTGCAGTTTCTGAATATACTTAAAACAAGGTAAGACTTTCTTACATGGTGATTTAGTTGCATTGGTGACAGAATGTAAGTGGCTTAAATTTGAGGCCCTAGTAATATATGATTTTCTTTTCTGGAAAAACTCCCCCCACTTATTATCTGTTCTTTAAACCCTTTTCTGATGATGAATGCTTTGTCAGTGATGGCCTCTTTTGCTATGTGATCATTTTAATGGATGTGTTTTTATATTTGGAATACTGAGCAAGATTGTGTTGATAAATTAAAAGCAGAATGAATTACATGGGTTTGCACTGATTAAACATTGCTTTTTTCAATATAATCAGTCCATGTTTTGTTGTGTTGAAAAAACAGAAATCAAAATTAATTCAAAAGAATACAGTAAAAAGTATTTGAAGGAATTATCATTGTGGCACCTCAAGTTTATTTGAACTGAGCATCATTTTTTACATCAAAAACATACTAAAAATTACACTGAGCTATCTTTATACTGTGTTCATTATCCTTAGGAGTTCTTCAATATAATGATTAAAATACTCCAATTAACCTTCTGGCTTACTGGTTATTTGTCCTATTAATACATGAAAGTTGTGCAGGAAAAACACTATTTTGGACAAAAGATCATTTTTAAGGAAATAAAGTGAAACCTTCCCATGCTTTGCAGTTGAAGACACATGTTTTTTTCATCATTCTCTAAAATGCTCCAGGGGAAGTATTGAACCCAGCTTCCAATAATTACTGCAAAATCAGTTCCATTTTGAAAACCTCTCCTCTCTGCACCAGTTGCTATAGAAGTGTGAGGGCTTTCTATGCAGGTAAATCTGTTTCTTGCTGTGGTAATTTGTAGCAATGGGAAAATAGGTACTGAAATTTGTACACACTCACAGTAAGCAGGTGTTTCTTCAACCCTTAACCTTGAAACTGTAAATCTGATTCTCTGTACTGTAAAACTCTCACACTATCTGTCTTTAGTTGTGTTACTGGAAGCAAGCCAGTTCTGGTCAAACAAAGACATCGAAGAATGTAAGGTGAAGTTTCATAGCTCAGAAAGCACAGTATGGGAAAGGAGAATAAGATTTAGCATGCAGAACAAGGCTGCCATAAGAAATGGCAGTCAGTGGAGAAGCCCCATAAACTCAAAGGAATTTGGATAAAAGCTAATAGGCCCTTCAGTAGTGGGGGATTTGTGAAATTCCAGATCCATAAATGTGCATTAATCACATTCAGAGCTGGTTTAAGATTGCCCCATTCAATGAAATAGCCTTTCTCTGGTGCAGAATTTACTCTTATATTAGATATCATCATCTCTGTGATTTCATTTAATTTCATTATTTATATGACTGCCAAAATATCTGTAAACCTCAAATGTTGATTAGTGAAAGCCTGTAAAGCAAAACTTTCTTATATGAGTGTTTCAGTTGAGTCAGTCAATTCATCCTTAGCAGTTCATCACTAACATCATTTATTTAACTGAAAAATTGTCACTGCCTCAAAACAGTTCTTTATGTCTGTCCCTGTTCTTGGTAATGCAACAGAAAGTCATGTCTGCTCTCTTTTTTGTCTAACTTAATAACCTAAAATGAACTAAATAATTTGGAATGTCAGCAGTGTTCACAAAACATTTTTTTTTTTTAATCGGTGCGTCAAATTAAAACAAATTAACAGAATGCAATTCATTTTGGAAGAGTTTCTGGTTACAGCTGACAAATATGATTGTATGAGTCTTTGGGGTTTCTTTTTATGTCTTGCCTGAGTTTAGCTTTTAGAAAGCAACAAGCTAGAAAATTCATTTATTACTGCTACTGCTACCTTCACTGAGAAATTTTTGTATTTTCAGTGTGTTCTGAAGTACCATCAGAACTGAAGTTCATGTACTGCACACACATTTTCAATTATAGTACCAGAATACTCTTTAATGGAGAGCTTCTGGTTCTGAATTATTTCGCTTCCTAATAAATAAAATGTGTTGAGCCCTTGTGATTAATAGAGAATCTTTAAAAAATGTATACAAATTAGAGCAGTTATACTAGTAGTCTCAGGAAATCTAGTATTATTTCAATAAAATTTACACCCCTAAATTCAGTCAATTATTTCAGTCACATACCGTGGCCTTAAACCTTAATTATTACTTTAAAGTCTTATACTGTATTGTATGCTCCTGGCCCACTAATGCAACATCATTTTGCTCAAGAAGGGTTAAAAATCTTCTAGAATTAAGATATTTTAGCATTTTTTTGCAGTCTGTTTTTAAGGTTTTATTGAAATTTTCAACATTTTAGGATTTAGGATAGGTAAACATAAAGATGAAGAATCAATGACGGAACTTGAATTGCTGAATTAGGATAGCAAATTCAGTATATCATTGCTAGCTCTGAAATTACAGGAGGGGGGTAAAAAAGGTCCTTTTTATTATTTAAAAATTCCGTGAAAGAAAAGAGTTCTCTATTTGAGGTGATATGTATTTATATGAAAGAGGTATGGAAGTAATTTGACCTAGGCATTTCAGTGCATTTGGCATTAATAACACATAACAACTGAGAAGATGATAACAACTGATAGGGTATACTGGACACTACAGTGTTTTTAATATTTAGTGCAATTGCAGAGCAATTTTCTCCTCCTTTTCTCCAGTAAAGAAAAACATTTACTGTAATCTATAAATGAAAATTACTCCTGGAATTTTTGACTGAGATATGAGGATTAAAGGAACATATATTATTTACACAGTGAGCAGAAGGGCCATTCCAAAAAGTGGAATCCAGTGGAATAAGCTGCACAGTCCAAAAACAGAGGCAGTAAGGAGAGTAGAAAAGTGTTAGGTGATTATTAGAATATCTGAAAAAAAAGCTACGTGTAGTTGAAAAGATCCTTTAAGACAAAACAAAATTTTACAGTGGCACTTTTTAAAAGACTGTACTCTGCCAAGGACCCGTTTGTTTCCCTAATTTGAAATTAAATATATTCTAATCAAGATTTTTCGTTCCCTTGTTTTATGAAATTGAATTCTGCAGTTTTCAGTTGAAAAATTTTTCTCCTTCATTGTTTTCTAATATTTTTCAAAAAAACTGTAGGGGCTTAGGCAGGGCTCACAGTAAGGGATTTTGCACAGATGTTGGAAAGAGCTTAAAGAGGGGGAAAATGTTTATGACTAATCCTTCATCTATATTTAGGCTCTGGCAGAAACACAGGGAGTATTTCATAGAGGAGAGACAAGGTACAGTGTTTAATAAATCTTCAAAAATAAAATGTACCAAACAAGTAATGTAAATTGTTACTATTAATGAGTATTACAGTAATATGAAGAGACCAACAGACACATTTTTTTTTTAATCAGGAACATCTATACAAACTACTGCTAACACTGATAGTGAATTTTTCCCAATTTTTATATTTTTTAATCTATTGTTTTAAGGATAATTGAGATTTTTTTTTTTCCTGAGATGTTATACCTTCTTATAAATATTTTCAAAACCATGAATGGGTAAGATTGTTCAAACACAGTCTACATGGACTTCAGTTCCTTGTGTGTCTGTTGTATATCCTACTTAGGACAGTGGCTTTTGCGAGAAGAGAGGGGACAGGTTTTATTTGTATTTCTTCCAGAAGATTTTAAGTATGGTATTTCCCTGCTGAGCTGAGTGAGGCCCTTGCTTCAAAATCACTTCTGGCTACAATTGAGAAAATACTGCAATAGGGAAAATCAGTACCACNGTATTTCTTCCAGAAGATTTTAAGTATGGTATTTCCCTGCTGAGCTGAGTGAGGCCCTTGCTTCAAAATCACTTCTGGCTACAATTGAGAAAATACTGCAATAGGGAAAATACAGTACCACTAAAAAGTATTTGCAGATTTTTTTGGTAGGTTTAAATTATACATTTTTCTTTTTTTAGAGAAAAATGTGAATGTGAAGTATGAAATGCTCTAATTTCATGTGAATTTTCCATAAAGAGGCCCATAGGAGTTCATGCAAGCAGAATAATATGGAAAGTACTTAGGACTTTACACAGCAGTTGTAAAATACCTTTGTTCTTTCACTTGGGAATCATAATTTTCTCATGTATTTTTTATGTATTTACATGTGAATAATTCTGAGTGTATAGCAGTGAAAAATGAAGAGGTGATGTACTGAGAGGCAACCAAATCATCTGTGAAAAAGCATTATTTATTTCTATTTGCTTGTTTTCTGACTATGGTTGAAGCTAAGGTTTCTGTTTGTCTTTATGCTCTCTTACACTGAGACTTTCTTTTCAAGCTATCTAAATTATGAAAATGTGAACTCTTCAAAGGAAAAATAGTACATATTATACATTAACTTTTGAATAAGTTATTTAGGGAGTCTTTTTTTTGCGACATAATCATCAGGTTCTTGAGTCTAAAGTTTGCAGTTGTATACAGGTACCGATAAAAAAAATGTGAAAAATTCTAGTCTAAGTTCCTATGTGCTTTGTTTATTTCCAGTAATTCCATCAAGCTAGTGAATCTGTGCTCTATATTTATCAGCACGTGGCTGACAGCAGCTGGGTTCATACATTTGGTGAGTGCATTTGAAAACACTTCGCTGACTTTTTCTGATGGACCACGGGCTCGCTGAGCTGCTCTGCTCGTGACGCCGCGCTGCTCTCGGTGGTGTCGTACCGCATCGATGGAGTGCACTGGGGGCATCCCAGCTCCCTCCCAAGCTTAGGCTTGCTTGTTCTCGGCTCTTGGGGAGGTGGGAGCGGGGAGTGCGGGCATCCCTGGGGGAGGTGGGAGCGGGGAGTGCGGGCATCCCTGGCGGCGGTGGGCCGGGAGCGGCGCGGGTGAGCGGCAGGTGGCGGTGTTCGCCAGGGAGCTCCCTTAACGACCCCGCTGGGCAGTCTGGAGACGCGGCACTGACTCCGCTTCAAAGCTGCGCCCAGATGTGCGGGAATTACGTTCAAATTCCTTCTTTTCTTGCCGTATCAGTCATTTAATGTTCTCCCATGCGAAGATGCACGGAGATTTTGAATGTTTTTATGATACATTTCTCATTCACATAGAACGGTGTTTTTTACACTCCTCTGGGCAAGTGTAGCATTTCTATCTAGAAAAAATACCCATTTCTATTTTTGAGCAAACAGAGCACAATACCCCTTAAATAGTACATCAAGACCAAAGGAATGCTGTTTTCTAGGATTTGGAGTCTTTTTCCCCCTTTGTTTTTCAGCAAAAGCTTTTCTATTCCGCTGTAGGAATACTCAAACTTCAACTTTTACTGTGGAACAAATTTTAGATGGCACACTCCTTTCCCACTGACAAATTTACAATTTTTTATCAACAGTGGCTGGCTTTTTGAAAAAGTAGTATCATACCACTAAGGTGCCAGTAATGCCTTCCATAGCTACATAATTTTTTAGAACAAAAAAACATTGAGGAGTGTAACTGAGTAAGATTTACTCTGAAAATATTCTGAACACATTTTTATTAAATGAACTTAACTAACTACATGAGTAAGTTACATTATTTGGTGGTGCCTGGAAAAGATACTTCCCATAAATGATCTGAGTAGCAGGGCTGTATATATTGGCAAAAGAATGGCAATGCTCTGTTTGGGACAGGGTCAGGTCCTGTTTTTGATCAAAATAAATCACAGGAAAGGATTCAGAGTTCCTATTATATGCCAAATATAATACACAATCTATACACACACACAGGCACATGCATGTATGGGTAGAGGTAATTCGGGGTTAATTAGAGTTAACTATAATTAACATAAGTCATTATATGCTTTTTTGCATGTTGTAGGTGGAGAACTCAGGGGATCCATGGGAAAATTTCCAAAATAATCAACCGCTAACATATTGGGAATGTGTTTATTTGCTGATGGTTACAATGTCCACCGTTGGCTATGGAGATGTTTATGCAAAAACAACCCTTGGTCGCCTTTTCATGGTCTTCTTCATCCTTGGGGGATTGGTAAAAATTCTTCTTCATATTCTTCTTAATACGCCAGTTACCTTAAAACTAGATCCTGTCTATCTCAATGTTGTAATTAAGAAAACAGTAATATATGGATTAGTAAATTAAAATTAATTATAAGACACTAAAATATATTTAATATGCATTTTTCCCGTAGATAGATATTTCGGCAGAGCTTGTCAAGTAGTCCAGAATTAGAATTTTTCTAATTCGTTTAAATGAGTAATGCATGTGACTACATGAAGTGCCTTAATATTTCAACATATGATGTTATTTGTAGTCTTCTACTTCTTAGTGACTGATTGTAGAGCATTTTTGGAGGTTGCTATTGATATTTAAAGGCACTTTGCGGTTTCAGATGTCCTACCCACCCTTCTGTGTTCCTTCCCAGAATTCCAACAAACACTGTGGCTTTGGACTGCCTTAAAGAGCAGCTTGCCTGATCCAGATGATGGCAAACCACATTCTCTTTAATTTCAAACATCCTTTCATGTCATGTAGTACAATTTTAGCTTACAATTTATCACATGATTATAACCAGTATCCTTTTCTATCAGCAGTCTCTCATGTTCTTTGTCCTGTATGTAGCACCCAAGTTACTGTTTGTCTTGTCAACTTTTCCATTATTTGTCAGTGCTGGTAATATTATTACACCTCTTGCAATGTTCTCTAAACCGGCAAAGTTTATTTTAGCATTTACACTGTGCAAGGTAAATGCTTTGCTGATGACACGTAATGTATATTGTGCCCATACACATATTTGTATATTGTTACTTTACCCTCATGCATTGATTTATCACATATACATATCTCTCACAAAGGTGATATGTATATAACCAATGTTATGAATGCCATATCTGAGACACACAGATATGTATAAGCATTACATATATGCATTCCCATCTCTGTTTATTGACATGTGAAGACAAAGATCATGTCAAATGGCAGTAGCTCTTTGAAGTATCCAGCCACAAGGAAGCTGTTTGTTGGACAAAACATGGCAGAAAAATTTTTATTTTCTCCTCAAAACCTTTTTTTCTATCACGTTATTCCAATCCTTCTAAACCCAAGAATTTTTGGAAAAGTTTTTTTTTGGGGGTGGTGGGGTGATTTTTTTTTTTGTTTCTTGATGGGGAAATAACCCCTGATGTAATCTTGTTTTTGTCTTCTTTTAAATTCTTACAGTGGGGGGGGAAGAGTCTGTATTTTAAAACAGAAATGTAACAGTAATGATATGTTACAGTAATGGCTTTGGTGGTTTTTTTTTTTGTTTTTTTTTGCAGTGGGACTTGGATAGGTTTTTTCTTCTCTTCAGGAAGAAATAGACATAATTGTCTATTTTTTGTGATTAGATACCAATTTGAAGTAATTTTGTTCTTGTTTTATGTGTCCATTTTTCCTCTTTTGACCATTTTCTTTATAAGGTGTGTATCTTCTCCAAGACCAACTTTTACATTGAGCCCTCTTGTTTTGTTTGATAAGAACTTTTTCATTTTTTAAAAATGTTTTCTTTTTAAACAACTGCATAGATCTAATTCTTTTGCATTTTCAGATCTTAAAAAGATATATCTTCTGAAAATATTCATCATCCCCCTTTCTTTGGCCTCTCTTTTTAGTCTTTTCTTCTGTCTCCTATCTTCTTCTTAGGCCATGTTTGCCAGCTACGTCCCTGAAATCATAGAGTTAATAGGAAACCGCAAGAAATATGGTGGTTCCTATAGTGCGGTTAGTGGAAGAAAGTAAGTATCCCAAGAGGCTCTGCTGCCTCTGCTGCAGTAGAACACTCTCTGCATGCCATTTTCTTTTTTTTTTTTTTTTTGTGTTTTTGTTTCATGCATGTAGGCAATGTTTGCTCGCTACGTGCCAGAAATTGCTGCTCTCATCCTTAATCGGAAGAAATACGGCGGAACTTTTAACTCAACCCGAGGCAGAAAGTAAGTCCAAAAAGACCAGGTGTGGTTGTGGGGCTCTAAAGAGCCCCTGAAGGTGGTAATAGCTGACTCACAGCTTACAAGGCTGTATTCTTTGACATCAGATGTTACCACTGGAGAGTTGTCACACTATAATTAGAGACCTGGGCTGTGCTATGGTACAAGTCACAACATTTTGTCCCTACCGCCAGAGAACCTGGATATCCCTCAGAGTACACTGACATATCTTGTAAAAAGTGCTGCTATTACATATGCAGTTAACTTCTGCAGCAAGGGTGAGTTGTCACTTCAGCATTTTGGGTATCGGAATATCGTGTGGTTTATCTCTTAACTAAGTGACAATGATAATTCACATGATTTTCAGACAACTCAGTTCTTCAGAAAGCTTTGTTTTACTGGATGCAAAATAGGAGATATACATTGACCAGTTTGTTCTGTTGGACTGGCTATGTAAGAAGTCTAGTGGCCCTGTTTCTCAGTGTTCAACCAGGAGATTCAGATCTCGTGCAGGTTTTTTTTGAATTTCTATGGATATTGCATACTCTCATGATTTCAGAATCTGTGACCAGAGATTTTAATGCACTTCTCTTCCCTGTACCACATTAAGTGTATCTGAAGAGGAGCAGGCAGTACCCTTAATATCAAAATCATATGGTAAAAAACCAAACCTACTATTTTTACCTGGTGGCAAAGGTTAAATTTTATTGTACCACATTACCTCATTGCATGTCTACTGAAAACCTGCTTGTTTTCTTGAGCAAGTTAAAACTAGCTCTTTCTGGCATTCCCTGCTCCTGAGTGTGCTGGGATATTGCCTTTACTGAACTGTCCTTGGCGATATAGTGCGACACAGCACAATATCACCTTTAGTGTGGCCATCCTTCATTTCATTGCATACCATTGTGGCATCCACTGGTAGAGTATATTTGCCCTGAAAGTCTAGTCATAGAGTGAGTCCTTTTCATATGATATAAACAAGGTACTGTGAGAAATTTTTCTAATGAATTGTCCCTCTTCGTACTTTAAGATAATTTTTTACTTAGTTCCTTTCAAATCATCACCCATGCAACCTTTTATTGAACTGGATTATGGCTTTATCAAGTCTCTGTGTAGCAGAAAGACTGTAAATGTCCCACAGAGTTAATTCTAGAGTACTGTTTTATATCACTGTGTAGGTAAATCAAAGTTGTAAAATTAGATATAACTTATACTATTTTCTGTTCAATAAAACTCAAGCATTTAGATAGTAAACTTCAATATGTGCATTTATTGAGATACCCTCAAATGTCTAAGATAAACTGTAAACACTGATGTTGGAGAGTTGTATCACTTACCTAGACAAACTGAATACTTTGATTTATTTCTGGGAGTGAGTAGCATTGTTAATTTCCCAAAATATTTATCTGTGACAGAGGCCAGGACTCAGTTTCATATTTATATTCATACTTGTTTTCTCTGAGAGAAGTTTTTCAAACTCAGAATGTATTCCTCTCTTTTCAAAGCTCCAAAGGAGTTATAGCAGAGGGGAATGTGTTTAAAACCTATTTTGCACAGAGAATTTGTCCCTCCCCTTCTACATTGTCACTAGTACCCAGCATTGCTCAGATGTCTCTAAATTTGGACCTGATCTTCAGTCAGAACCCCACATCCTGAAAAGCTCAACTTCGGATTACAGGCTTCTGCTAGCTTTGGGGCGTGCTTAATTTTATTTTTTTACTCTTTGTTTTTGTCTTTCTTTATATGCACTATCTGTTTGTTTTTATCTCACTGTTGTCAATGCTTTCTCTGCTGATCTCTATTGCTCATATAATTTGTTGCTTGAAACTCAGCTCTGTCATCAGCATACAAACTGTTCAGTTTACTTCATGCATTGTTTTGTGGTTCAATTATTAATTACTAAGTAGTTTTAGGATATCCTTTGCTCATGTGGGTCTTTCATCAGAGAATCTAAGCTTGGGAACTGCACAGTAAAAAGCCATTAGCACCCCTTGTTTGATGTTCCTTTTACAGTCAGTAGAACAAGATTGATGAAATGTTATGTTTGGCCAAAATTGAAGTTTTCATTTGGAATTCAGTGTTGAGAGAATGGATTGTCAGAACCAATAAGTTTTCCTTTGCTTGGGATATGGGCATGTGGTAGTAATTAGCAGTATAAGGTCTTTACTTGAGCAACCAAGCATAGATTCTGGCAGCAAAAATAATGAGAAACTACAGTTGTTCTGTTTCTAACGTCAGAAAGTTTCCAGATAAAATGAAATACTTTTCCAATATGAAAACACCCGAATTTTGGTGAAAGATACAGTTTCAGCCCTTGAAACAGCGAATGCGTGTACTTTTTAACTCCGTACAAAATAGATAAATACATGGAATCTGCTTTGCAGCATCTATATATATGTTTATACATTGTTGTGGTTTAACCCCAACTAGCAACCAAGCCAGGAAACAGCACAACATGTTGCCTCCTAAACTCTGAGTGTGTAATAACATGATTATTAAACATTCAGGTCAGAAATTAAAACCAGTGTATGATTATGTATGATTTTTGCACTAAGTGACTAATACTATGGAGAGCCTTGCTACAGAATTGTAACTGTAAAGGAGCTGGAATGTATGCATAAGAATTATTGATACAAACTTCACTAACTAAAGAAGAGAAATAACCAACACACCAAGTCTGATCTCACATTTCATTTTCCTTTTCAGCCAATAAAGTCCCCACAGGATCATAAACTAGATAGGATTCATTTCGCATAGTAAAGAACCTTATTTTTGTCTCAGATGAGACCCACACGTATAAAATTTGGAAAGAAAAGTAGTTTGTAGACAGTATGCAGTTATCACTGGTTTGAACTTACTAAATAATAGGTTCATTTGGTTGTGAAAGTCCGTAGGGAATTTTTTAGATTTTAAATTAAATTATAATTCCTGCTTTGTAGTGTTATTGTAAAGAGTCTTCTAAGGAACAGAAATTTCTTTATAGTCTTTGATTGAAGTTTGATCTTCAGCTTTTAAATAAACAGCAGCGCTTAGTGTAGCATTTCTACCAAAATATCTATACCAATATATCTATACAAAATGTAGCTGAGGCCAAATGTACACATTCAATGATAAGGAATGAATTTGGCACAATTACAATCTCAAACAAAAAAAAAAAACAAGCAAGCAACCAAAAAACCCCAATAAACAAACAAAACACACATGCTGCCTTACACCCTGTCTACATTTAGCTCCTTTGCTTTTAAAGCTTTTAATTTGACTTTGTTTAGACCTTTTTTTCTGAATTATTTGTATAATTCATGAGGGAATATTCAAGGGATCATTTTAAAATGATGTTTATAAAGTGAAGTACCATAAAAGGATGAAAAGGTATCTGGCACTCTGTCACCATAGCTGGCTTTAGAATGGAGCATTAAGCCTGCAGGTTTGTTCATGTATTCATACCTCTGGAAGGCTGGAAGAGGCATTGATCACTTTGGATGAATTTCCAAAGTGCTGTAATTACCTGTTTTTCTGTAATGTTCAGGCTTTAATTCATTTGAAATAAGGCTCTTTCTTTCAAATAAATCTTGGATTTGGATACGTATATTTATGCTATAGCACTATTTTTGTGATATTTTGGAACTTACACATTTGGTTCTGGCCAAAATAAGACTTAAAAGATCATCTATCTGTGTTATTTTAAGAAAAAACAAAAGTTTATTGTGCTTATTTGTTTATAATATTGATATTACTGAGGTGTGGTATATGATGTGGTTAAAGACCCAGATATATTTTCCCTCTACTAATTCATAATTAAAATTTTATTCTGTATTTACTAATTTACTTTTGAATCAAGATTGTTCTTGTTCCATTTCTGTATTCATGTCTGCATATGATCAGACTTTATTTTAATTCTGTGAAATATTTTCCAGCTGAAGATATTAACTTACTGTAAATCAGTGTTCACAGAGCTCTAGAATGCATATGGAAAGAACATTTGTAAACTGATGAACTCAACCTGGATAACTTACTGAATTTTTTCAGTCTTTACATTGAGTTAATGACTTCTAATTCCATGGACTAAATTACTTTGCCTTTTTTATGCAAAACTGCTCTCAAATCTGATGCAAAGTCTTTATGAGAGCAGAAAGTAGAGCACAGCTTTGCATGAACAGGTATGGCAGCAAGAGACGTGACCTGGCTGAGCAGGGAGCTTGGTCCAGAAGAGCCAGAAGAGCTCCAGAAGAGCCCTTCCAACCTGAACCATTCTGTGATTGTGGCCATGTCTGCATAAACCACTTGCTTTGTCAAATACAGGTTAATGCTAGACTTCATTACAGATTAAAAAGATGTAAAAATAAATTATCCAGAGCGTTATTATAGTTAATATGTAAGACTAGAAATGCATTTTAATGAAATCGCAGTCCTTTACTGTATGAGGTATTAGAACCTCCTGTTTCTCTTCTCTTCTCTCATGATCTGCTCTGCTTCCCAGAGATTTCTTCAGATTTCTTAAATTTACAAGCCATAAATTACCAAATCATCAACATATCAACAGGAATAATCATCTGTTAGAAATTCCTTCCAGAAGGAAACATGGGATTCAATAACAAAACTTCACAGAGGAAAATAAAAACTGTAGACAGATAGATATGGTAAACAGAAAGACAAAAAGATAATTTAAGTTGACAGGCCATATTGGACTCATTAGACATTTGAATTTCATTACAAATTAGAAAAAAAAAAAGAGAAAAGTTAAGGCTTAACCAAAGAAAAGGTCCATTTGCTGCAGTAATGAGAGGCATAGCTCCAAAAAAAGTGACATTAAATTCTTATATTAAATAATTTGATGCAATATGTAAGATATTATTTTTTCAGTGGGATGAGAATGTAATAAGAGAATGTGACATGGATTACATTATGATCCCAGGGGTGTCTCTCTTTCCCATCTGCTAGCCATTCTTCTAATCCCACTTTTTCAAATGAAATTTCACTTAGTGATAAAGAAAATCTGATGAGTGGTAAATAGACTGACAGACAGAAGAAACAGGATGGACAGATAGAAGAAATTGCACAAACTCCTTTTTTTTTCCAATTTTGTGTGTATATTAAACTATATCCATTCTTTTGAAAGTAAGGAAGGAAATGTGGAAGTGACATATAAGAACATTATGACTTTAAAATGTTTATTTGAGGTCTCATATCACGTTCCATTCCTACAATAATAGTGCTTGTTTTATATTTCTAGTTGAAGTCGTAAAAGTTCCTTTTCTGTGCTCAAACTTTAAAAAACCACTTTTGAATCTGGCATCAAATAGCAGTAGTTGCTCTTCAAATTTTGACCCAAGAAAGACTGAATCTGATTTATAAATCTGCTGGTCTACCATATTCTACAAACTATACAACCCATGGCATTCCAGGCTGTGTAATGTGAGATGGCAGAAGTGATTAATTGATCAGCAAGTTGTAGAGACTTCTTGCTTTCACTTGGGTTCTGTTGCAGAAATTTAGTCATGACATTTTGGGATGATTTCTGTGGAAAGAAATGCATTGGCTCTGCTTATGGATGAAATGCTAAAAAATCTGAAGGTCTTTTCCTAGCTCCGGCATTACTTACAATGGATTTAATTATTTATTTGACTCACTGAGCAGTTAAAAAACACTTAAGGTGATTTGAAAATGAGTAGTAATGGTAGAAAGCAATGTCTTTAGTAGAAAACACCTTCAGTTGATTTCAAAATTAAAACCAGGATGGCTTGTGTATGATATCTGCCACACAAAATGTTGCAGAAATGAAGTCCAGGGTTCGGAGGGATTAGAACAATGGAGTAAGGTCTGTTTGAAAGTGAGATGCTGATGCTGGAGATGTAGATTACCCCTGCATTTTACTGTAGGTTTTCTAGTATGAGCTCCTTCTGCATGCTATTCAGCAGTTTTTACTCGTGTTTATAGTAAACTATTCACTTTTGTCTTCCAGTAATAGTTGTGTGTTGTGGTATTTTTCATAAAAATAATATTGCCATTCAGACTGAATGAAAGGATGAATATTCATCCTTTAAGCTACAGTGGAAGCCTTTTAACAAATCCAGACCGTGGAAGAAACAAATAACTGTGCTTTCATTTTATTATGGCTGGTTTGGAGGTGTGCATCAAAGAAAGAATATTAACTTTTAACTTGATTTATAGAGAAACATTGCTAAATTCCTTAGATGACGATAAGGATAAAAATGCTAGATAAATTCATCTAGTTGTAGCTGAGGAAAGTTTAAATAAGCAAAGCAGCTCATAGTGAGTCACGTAGGATAGCATGCCATTGCAAACAGACTTGGATGAAAGCTCTAATGTGCAGTTTAAACAAAGAAGTGTGTTGTTTATCCTGGGTTAAAGGAGCTGAAATGCTCTCTTGTATTGGTCACAAAGTGACTTAATATTTGCATCAGAGAAAATTTCAGATGCCTGACATTAACAATTTCCTATTTGTGTTAATCTGATGTAGGATCCAGTAGGGTTCCACTGATCTGTACTGTGCATCATAAACTGAATGAGCTTTTTGAGTCCTTCCTGATATTACCTAATCCCTTTTTCTTTATTCATGATTTAAGAGAGAATCCAAAGGCATGGAACCTGGTGGAAGGAACAGATATTTTCTGTCAGAATTAAGCACAGCAGCTGCACAAGTACAATCTGGGTTCTAAATAGCTGCCAGTTTAAGCTATCAGGTCCAATTTACAGAAATTAAAGGTACCTGCGATATGTTTTCACATACTGCAATTACATCTCCTCTGACAGTATGGCCATGTGCTTGTATACTTTTAATGCTGATACATATTTTAATGTCTGCAACACTTCATAGTAACTGCAACATTTTCAAAAATTTTCATCCTTCAGTAATAAAGAGAATAATAAAAATCTACTCTTGAACAAACAGTCGTAGGAGAAAAAATGTTAAACTTGCTTGACAGTCAATTTGCTATATCTTTTAATATTTTCTACTTGTCTCCTTTTTACTAGAAGATATATAGAGCCTGATGGGAGAGTCAGATTGAGAAATTATCTTACAGTTTAATTTTTTTTTTACTGTACATGTTGGCTACATAATGGATCCTTAGAGTACCATCATCCTTGGGCTCAGGTCTTCTGTGAAAAAGAAAGGGATACACTTCTAATTGTGGCTGCACAACACTTACTACTCTAATAGAGTTAATCTGAGAGGGGAGTTTATATTGTGATAAGAGACACAAAAGCACACATGAAATTTTGAGTTGAATTATCAGAATTCTGAGTAATGTTTGGTAAGTCATGAAAAGCACAACCATCTAGAAACGTACTGTAAACTGGTATGTTTAAGAATGCATATCACTAATAGATGAACAAGCAGACCACATATACAGTCTCTGCTGACATTTTTAAACTTTTTTAAATAAGAAAACATGACTGACATTGATCATTTCTTTGAGCAAAACCTGGTAGACTTCACAAGCTGCTGTCGACTTCAACCACAGCAGCCTGCTACTGGAATATAAAGAATTTAGATGGTCAGTAGATGAAGGAATGATCAGAATGCTAAGCAGAAATACCATGAAAAGATCTCAACATATGTATTTGATATAAATATCATAATTTTATAGAGGCATCTAGATCAATATGCACCACACTTCCTTTTGTTACTTGACAACTGAACACCAGGGATTCAACTGAATACTGAATAGAATTTTGTATTTATTATTTTTGATTTATTAGGACAGACTGGTTGGAGTGAGTTTTTTCAGGTTCTTTATAGTTGTTCCAATAAAATGGATATTTCTTGCAAAATAAACAGGCAAAAGATTTGCCTTTTGTATTGTATTTGCCTTCTTCTGAAGAAAGAGCCATGCAAAGACCCTTTTTAAAGAATCTCATTCACAGTGGATCTGTTTTCATTTACAGTGCTATTTACGTGGTTTAAGTGTATGGTTTCAATTATCTCATACCAGAAATCTAGATGTTTTAACTTTTGCTCATTTCATTGTTTTCCTTACTGAAACAGTTTATCTCTGTAGTAGCTTTGGATTTTTTTATCACCATTTTTGTTTGTTTTATAAGAAGCTGGAATACTTTTGGTAAATGGATCATTATGCCAATACTAGAATGGAAAAAAGAGGTACTGTAGAGAATTTCAATTGTGTAAGCATCACAGTTGAAATCAACTGTGTACATCTGTGCCAATTCTTCATATTTGAAATATTGTCATTTTTTTTGTATTTCTCAAATTCATTTTGAGAATGCTAAATATGTGTGGGAGACGATGGATTAACCCATCCTTGTTGATAGAATATGACTCCTGATTAGCTTTTGATTCTTTGTGAAAGGTTTCTTTTGCAGCGTGGCAGTCATGTAATATGGATTCCCACTGGTGTATTAACCAGTTTCCCATCTGATATGTGTACCAACGACAAGTGCTACTTAACAAAAGCCTCGGTCTTCCTAAATACCTATCAGTAATAAAAATGTCTAAATTCTTAAGTCATGTTTTTCAGTATAGCAAGAGACTTTATAAAGATTTTGTTTTTAAAGAATAAATAAAAAAGAAATAATAATGATAATAATGTGCTAATTCTGAGGTTTTTCATAAAGAAAAGCTTAATGCAGAAGTTAGACATTTCTGTTGACCAAAGGAATTTAATTCAGTGTCTTTCTAATAACCAACTCTTTTGCAGAAAACAAAAGATATCCACTATGTTGGCTTTACTTTCTCAGTGTATGGAAAAAAATGAGTGTTTAAAAAAAAAATTAAAAAGTGAAGACAATGGTTATTGAAACAAACAGAGGAAGTTATAAATCTTTGAATCATATACAGGACAGATTGGAACATTATAAGCGCTTCAAGTTTTCTTAAATAATATACCTAATAACTCTCTATGGGCAAGTAGGAAATCTGTTTTCAATTTCTTTTACTTCTAAGCAAAAATATAATTTATGTTAAAGGCAAGTTTTTTTTTGGTGGGAGTTTTCAGCCAAAAAATGAGTGCAAGTATCTTACCAGAAAATACTCTTTGCAAGCCTGGAAGTTTTGTTGCAGTCACTGTTCGGGACATAGCTTTGCGCTGTATAAGAATAACAAAGAATAAAATAATAGATTGTGTCCAACTCTAAATCAGAATATAAAATGAAACCACAGTGCAGATACCTTTTAACACTCCAAAAACAATTAGTCCTGATACCAAATGCAAGGGTTTTTGGTAGCCAAATATTTCGTTTTCTCTGGAGCAGATTGCTATGAGTCCCTACTCAGTAAGTGTCATAACAGGATTGTACCAAATGTGTCTGCTTTTAGCAGGAGCTTTTTATAGCAAATAAACTCTGGAGGTATCTGAGAGCATGAATTACCTTGTAATCTTTCGATACTCTGCTGATTTCTTCTGCAATACAGTATTTTGGGTTGCACAGCCATACTTTTAAAACGAAGACTCTAATTAATGACAGAAAAGGACTCGAATTAAGTGAAATCAGCCAGGGAGGTAATCAATTTTCTCCCTAGGAATGCAGTGTATTGGAAGAGCATTCAGGGAGAGACCCAGCTAAAGCTAACAACACTGGATGTGTACAAAGGTCTTTCTCTACAATCAGGAATTATTTCTGCTATCAAAAGCAATGTACGATGATGGAAAGTTCAATTTCTTAATTAGTAATAGATGGAGGCATTTGAAGAAAATAGTACCCATAATTTAAAATCAGTCATCTTGGAAAATGTGCACAGACTGTATAAGGAATACAAATTACTGTTTTTAGCTGCTATTTATAATTTCCCTGGGACTTGATGCTAGATGGATTTAGAGTCAGGAAAAGTGTTGAATACACCAGACAGAAAGAGCTTCCCTATGTGTTAGTGTCATGTAGTGTGCCAAACAGTCTGTTCAGAATTTACATCAAGTAAACTACTAAGGTTTTAAATATCTCTTCAGAATCTGAAGCTGCCTGAGGTTTTCCATTGCTGTTTTATGTATAACAATGCACTAAGTCATACATATACACCTCTGACAACTCGGGCAAGTGGCCATCAGGGAAACAGGGGAAAGTCCCTCTGGTGGGGGCAGTGTGGGTTCTGCCCCACACACAGCACCATACAGAGCGCTGCAAACCTCTGGAGCACCCCATGCCCCAAGGAAAAAGGCTGACCTGATATATTTTATGTCTTGTTTTCTGATACTGTGCTTGCCATCTCATAAAACAGGAAAGCTTTAACTCATTTTTTTCGTGATTTTAAGTGTTTGCAGTTCAAGGACATTTATTGCACCTAAAACTTAACTTTAAAAAATAAAAGGGCAAAGCAGAAACTATGAATAGCAAGTTTAGCAGTAAACATTCATGTATCGAGTCCTATAATAAATACAAACCACCATGGCCAGAGTCTCTTATAAACTTCTATTTCTTGCTTGTTAAATAAAATGAAACAATTGAAATTGTTACTAATTCTAAAATTGCATTTGAGTCCTGGTAATGTCATTAAGTACTCACGTGAAAGAAGTTATCATATTTCAAAATAAATGTTTAACACACTGTGCTCTGCCAGAAAAGTGGTAATAGTAAACAATGACTTTTTGTTGTAAAGTACTCTCCTTCAAGGATTTATGGTAGGAAAAAGATTTCGTTTCTTGCTGCATATGGCCTGTAATTGGCAAACTTTGCACTACCTTCCTTGGTATAAAAGTCTGCTTCAGCTACAGAAAAATATTTAATCATTTTAGAGAGATTTGCTGTCATATCCCAAAAATTTAAACAGTAAATCTCAATAGAGGAGTTAAAGATATCGAGAAAGATGTGTAAAATGAAGAAATATTACTTTGAAAGGGACTGGTTAATGCAGTGCATAAACGTATATATAACTGATCTTACTTATTGTTAAATGTGTAATACAAATGGGCAAATGGCTTTACAGGTGAGAGCGTGTACATATATACATTTTCATTTGCAAAAAACCTTTTGGAAGTGATATTTTTCTTTGACTTCGTGGAATAAAATCTAGAGAAACATCAAGAAGAAACTAATGCTCTTTTTTCTCAATAAGTTTTCATTTCCATCTCTGCTTGCTTGTTTTACCTTCTTTGCAAGATTAACTCTGATTTTTCTGTAACAGGCACATAGTTGTCTGTGGTCACATAACACTTGAAAGTGTGTCGAACTTCCTGAAGGACTTCCTGCACAAGGATAGGGATGATGTCAATGTAGAAATCGTCTTTCTGCATAAGTGAGTAATCTTTCAACATTGGTCTTATCATCTGTTACTAAAACTCATTAAGTTAAGCTGTATTCTCTGGGAATTCAGAGAATATTTAAAGTTCCAAATAACCATAAAGTTAATATTTGCATTTATGTTTATTAACAATATGTCTTGAGAAATGTTTGGGTTTTTTTTTCCTTGCATTATGCATAACCCCCTACTAAGTATATTTGTTTCAAGCAGACAGACTTCAGACCCAGTTGTGTTTCCTGTGGACTACATAGCTAAATGCATAGTTGAAGTGGGGATTGGTTTATGAAATAAAAAAATATTGAAATGCAAATAAATACATCAGAGATTTTTTTTTTTTTTGTGGTAAATATTCCTAGGGAAACTACCAAAATTAGTAACATCAGTAAAACTAATGAAAAACACTGTATGTTGTACAAACTTATGGTATCTGAAAATACCTTTTCACCCTGAATCTCTCTAGGAAAAACGCTTATTTCAAATTGCAACGTATTTATACAATGAAAAATATGGGTGCAGGTTCAGTTTTAATACAACAGATACTTTACAAATAGACTGACGATAGAAATGAAATTCTTGTCATGGTGGTAACCAGTACTGCTCCTCATTAGGTTGTAGACACATACCTACACACACATAGAATCTTGCCTTTTTCTGATGTGGAATTTAGAATGTGTCTTAATGACGTTGGTGTTTCTTGCAGGTTCTACGCGATGTGTAAGTTAATAATAATTTAATAAATAATACAATGCCAAATAGCCATGCCTAGGGGAGGAACTGCTAGAAAAAGCCATGTGATAGGAGACAGTGTCTTTTCTGTCCTGTAATGACATCTGTTTAGAAGAGTTGTAAGTTGCATTCTGCAATTTTGTCAAAGAAAATGAATAAAAAGTTAAGGAATCATTTGTGATGACTTAACAGTGGAAGCTGAAAACTAAGTATCAGCAGTGCTTGCACAATTTTTTCATCTAGTCCCTTCAATTTGAACAAGTGATGATATCCTCAACTAACTACATCGTATTTTTGCATTCCCCCTCTATGTAATAACAAGTGACTGGGAGAGGAAATTGGAGATCCGTATTTCCACTGTGAAAATGTGTGGTGATAGGAATCAGGAAACTGCACATTCACATGGAAGAGTTTAGCACCTTGCTACTTGTTTGTGCCTGTAGCTATTAAATTCCTTCTACTTTAATGAGTGGCACCAGAAGAGGTATTTACAATATTGGTACCACATTATGTAATTGACTCTAATCCATTTAATTTTTGTTTCTGGCAAAATTAAATGAGACAGAAAGTCATGGCATCATTATGTTTGTTTTAATTGTAGCTCATACAGGCCGCAGGGTCCCTGTCTGTTTTCTTTTTCTGGTTTTTAGTGATCTTGCATTGAGCTCTTTTATTCAATGCAGTCAGCTGTTGTGGGAATGGTGAGGACATGCAGAGGATGGTTTTGGTACTGTATAATTTCCGGGTGGAATGCTGGGAGAGGGTGTTTTCAAATGTTTGCACCCATACTTCTGGACTCACATTCCTTGGGAATGTGCACATGATGAATGTGAAGAGTAGCACAAGGTGGGCCAGCAGCACTGCAGAGAAAAGTAAGGCAGTGAAAGCAATATAGTGTTATCTTTTAAGTAAGGCACACTGTTTCCACACCACAGAAGAAGCATCAGCAGAAGTCTGAATATCTAAAGTAAATAAATGGGTGGGTTTGCAAATGCAGGAAATGGAGCAGTAATGGAGACTGACTTCTCATTTGCTCTTATGTTTTCTTCCTCTTTCCAATGCAGTATCTCCCCTAACCTTGAGCTGGAAGCTCTTTTTAAACGACACTTCACTCAGGTGGAATTTTATCAGGGTTCAGTCCTTAATCCCCATGACCTGGCGAGAGTGAAGGTAACAGCTCTGTTGTTCTGTTCTCCTGCTAATTGACCTTTTTCGAAGTACTCCTTGCACTGTTTGGAAAAAAAAGCACTAAAGCCCTTCTTCATGTAAACCCCCAAAAATGTTTTTCTATCGCAATTATGTTAAGTAATAAATTATATCTATACTGGTAAACCTTTTCTTCTGATATCTTTAGATCTTTAAAGCTACAGCAACAGTGACTTAAGATAGTCTGCCATTCCACTGAACTCTTTAGTAACTTTTCATTGACATTTCATTCAAAAGTGTATTAATGTTTGATATAGCAAGATATTGTCTTACAGTAAAGTCATGAAGCTTAAAAAAAAAAGAAAATTAAAGAAAAATCAGGTTGTCAGATACATCGTTAACAGCTTTGTTTCTTTCTTTTTCTCCCCAGTGGAATGTAAACTGGCTACTTTTAAGCCAAGAATATTTTAGTACAGTGTTATTAACGCTTTCTGGAGTACTAATTGTGTCTTTTGTCCATTTTGACAGAAATTGCTTAACTTTTTGTAGCCCAACGCACACTGTTTGAGTTCATCAGAGCACGTTCTAATTATGACCATAAAATCGTGTGTTTTTATTTTGTGTTCTGTATTCCACCCTTCTTTGCGTTGATATTTGGTTGTACACACTGGAAAATACTTTTGTCATCTGCTTTGAGTTCGGTAAAGCTCAGGTTTGTGTGAATCTAGAGGTCCTGTGGATAGATCAGTTGTTCTCCTCTTGCTTTCTAAATGTGGTGCTCAGATTCTAAATCAGTTCAGCCACCTCTTCCTGTCTTGGATAGGAAGGTACTTAAATTCCTAAAGCTGCGGGACTTGTGGGAGCACTGTACTGATGTAGCAGGAGGTTCCTGTGGATTTAGAAGTCTAAATTCCAGTATCTGGTTGCAAAAGATTAACATTACCACCTTTGTGGTTCAGCTGATACAAAGTAAGAGTTGTCAATTGAACTGCTGACCTGCTTTGATCATCATAAGCAAATTTCAGGAAATTCTCTGTGTACATTAGTGTGGTCGTAATCACTGGCATGAACTCATGTGAGCCTAGAAATGTTTCTGATTAGCAGTACTGAGAACTGACACTCACACTCATGCAGCCAGTGCTGGATTCCCTGATAGTTTATGAGGAAAGAAGAGCTGGAAAGGGACGTTGCTTTATATGTTTCTTTTTTCTTTGGTGTCTCAGATAGAGTCAGCAGATGCGTGCCTAATCCTTGCCAATAAATACTGCGCTGACCCAGATGCTGAAGATGCCTCCAATATTATGAGGTAAACACCATAGTTTTTAATAGCTTTTTGTTTTTTAACTCTGATTAGCTAATTTTATATCTGGTCTGTTGCACTTATAGAACACTGTAGGTCTTTTGGGTTTTTTTAGAGAAAAAAGTTAAAAGATCCTCACAAAAGTCCAGAGGTGAGAATACCCTACATTCCTACCTCAGCTATTTCACCTGTCTGCTTTAGTGTGTCAGAAGAGACACTTGGAGCACAGGCTTTGGCACTCTTGCAGGAGCAGGGTTTGAGTATTCCTAGCTGAATGCAGAGAGGAAAGGGAGTGCAGTGAGGTTGTTGCAGCAATACGTGGTTTGAGTGCCCACACTGCACTGGCTGCTGTCAGCAATGGGGCAGAAGCACCTTCAGCACTTAATTCCCTTCTGCTCCTTGGTGCATCTGCTCCTACAAGTGGTGCACTGGTCAGGGGATAGCAAAGCATACAAGAGAGTTGTCTTCTGTCTCCATTCTGCTTTGTTTTATGCTGAAGACCAGTCATTGCTTGTTTTGATTGATAAGGCATTTACGACATTAGGGACCACTAGATCTCCTCGTGCTTTCCTCCTTGTAGTGTCTGAAGGGAGGAGATGAAACAGTCAATCAGTAGATGGCAGCTAGAGTTGCAACAAACCTAAGCCATTCCATTTTTTGTTTTGTTCATACAATCCTATTGTTAATGAGACCAATCTCCTTTTTAAAATTAAAATCTCAGTCGGTGATGGATTAAAAATTCTCTAGTATTGGATTGGCCAGTGCTATAAACAGATTTTACTGGCTTGTGATATGTTTGCATGCTATGTATTGAAGAAAGGGGAGAAATAAAAATTGCTACTAAAATTGCTCTTCTGGAAAATCACCACTGTGTGCAAGAGATGTAGCTATCGGAGAAAGACACAAGGCTAAAATATATCTAGTTTCATTTTACAAACATGGTTTGAGTTGCAATGCAAGATAATTTATTTTGACATTGATTGCACAAATACATTTAAAATATTCCAGTCGCAGATTGATGTATTCTTAGTAAGTTTAATACATTTAATATAACAAAATGCAAAAAATTTTAATGTGAGTAGAAATCTCTTATGTTTTCTCACAATTTAATTTAAAAAATTGAATGTTTAATTAAACAATTCAGCAAGAAATGGAAAATTAGAAGAAAGACTTGTTAAATAATGCAATTTTTTAATGTTTCCTATTCTAGCTTTGATATACTTAAAAGCACACGCCAGACCAGTAGTTTACAAGATATGTTCTACGAAACACCAATGTGAACAATTATGGTATTTAGTCTTATGAGACTGGTGATTCCATAATAAGTCAGATATTTTTCTCATTGTTTTATCTTCTTTTTCTACCTTTAGTTTTTAAATATAAGACTTTTTTTTTTGGCTGTTCATCTCTTTAATTTTGCTCAGTGCTTTTTTTATAGCACATTATCAATTCATGCATTTCTCAAACATTTTTCTTTCCAGCCACTTAAAATCTATACACAGTTGAGTATATCTTAGATTCATTAAGTAATTTAGAATGCAGAAAATGTGCAGATTATGAAAGTAACCCTATGTTTTATAAATTCAGCATTTAGCTATCAGTTTTTATATTAACCGTTGGATTAATCCATCAAAATTGAGATGAATTTGCATGTGTAACACAAAATCATTATTCCAGGTATTTAGATATGATGAATGTCTAGCAGCTATAAATAAATAATATATGATGGGGCAGAAAGAAATTCAATTTTTCAGGCATTTATCATTGGGAAACTTGGCCAATTATGTTGATTCAAAGACACGAAGATAATCACTGGGGATGATGTAACAATTCCACCTGCATTATTTTCCTAACACAATGAGTATCTGAACAGAGGTGCTAAAACAAGTCTCTTTTTCTGCAAACTCCATAAGAGCAAACCATTCAACTGAATATTTCCTGAGGCTTATTACTCTCTGGTACTGGCCACTAATTCTTACTTCAGTTTGACTATGTGTAAATATTTCAAAGGTCTGACAATTTGCTTTACAGGCAGATGAATAAGGGGGTACAATTTTAATTGTGGAATTTTACAATGCAGTAAAATAGAGGTATTTGGATGCATTATCCAAATACCCTATCAGTTAAAAGTTATTTTAATAGGTTTTTCCTTTTCTTTTTAGAGTTATTTCCATAAAGAATTATCATCCGAAGATAAGAATTATCACTCAGATGTTGCAGTACCACAATAAGGTAATGTGATGGCCAGTGTTTCTTCTCAGAGTTTTTTGCTATGTTGCATTCACTCATACATAATTTTTCTAGATCCAGTAACAGCAAGCATTTTTCTTTCCAAACTAAAACACCTTAATAAACCTTGTCATGCAATCCAGTTACAAAATAATTTAGTTTTATTTATATATGCAAGGGACTTTATCAAAATCTTGACATTTATTAGTTACCTAGGATCTAATTCTCAAAGCTACAGTGTCCATAGTTGGTATTGATTCCAGATGACCTTTCACCACTTCAATTCTGTGAGTTCTGCTCTTATTGTCTTATTGAAAGTTATTGTGATTTTTTGATTCTGGCATGACCATGCAGACCTGAAATTGCCAAGCAGTAGGTACAAAATAAATTTTTGTGGTTTTCAATATTAAATATAGCTCAGTTGTGGAATTTGGTACTAAGAATATTGTGAAGTTAAAAATTACAACTCCACTTTGGAAAGGAATTTGAAAAAAAAAATTTGATGGTAAATTTGTGACCCTTAAATACAATGAAGTCAATTTAGTCCTAAAATGAGGAAGTCCATGAACTGCTGACTAACAGGGTTAGGAAGGATGTATCGGGAAAGACAGTACTCATATGCAGCCTGCTTCTTTTATTAGCTCTGAAAGAATCAATCACTGCCCAGTGTTTGAGAGAAAGCTTGACTGGGTAAACCTTAATTCGACAAAGTACCCAATAAATCTGGTACTAGGAAGGTTTGTTAACAACTCCTTATACCTGTAACCTGTTGCTAGAATAAGAGCAACTACTGTTGTTTGCTATGTCCTCTGCCCGTATACTATGGAAGAAGCCTGTCTTTTTGTAGAATAAAAGCAAGGTATTTCTCTACTTTAAACTGCCACAGAGGGGGAGGATTTTTTAATACTGGAGTTCGTTTGCTCTTCCAATGCTTACGTCTTCAAGAATAGCTTTTATCAAAGTGCTGAACTGTGGAATTAACTTAGGAAGGGCAAAAAACAGGAAAGACTCTGTGCTTCCTTCTATCTGTGCAAACGTAAAAGTTACAAGTCAGATAAAATCCAACAGAGGTATACCAATAACTGAACAACATTTACGCTTATCTAAGTGATCAGTTTCAATACTGCAGGTGTGTCTTGCTCAGTTATTTTCTTCGTTCTGTCCTTATAAATAGCATTTTAGAAAAAAAGTTTGGAATTTTGCTGTTAAGTACTGTTCTTCAGGGTGGAAGAAATGAAATAGAAAAGACAGAAGATGGTGTATGTATTTTTAAATTATAGTGTCCTTTAAAGGTTGCTGCTTCATAAAAGCTGTAATCTAAGTTCTATTAGCTTCCTTTATATTATGTGTGTTCCTTATCAGTCAGACAGTAGCTCAAAGTGCTGTAAAAGGAACATGCAGAAGGGAAGGAAAGCTTTACAATATTGTGCTTGTTCAGGTGTGAGGATGGATCTGACAGTGTGCCACAGCCAGCATGTTTTGAGAAATGTAGGATTTTATCTCTAGTAGGCAAGAGTGGAACATTTCTTAGCATAGAATTTAGCTCTGAAACACTTGAAGTGCTTCTGCCTACTCAGAAAAAATCAAAGCATTAACAGAGAAAATCATTCACTACTATCTTCTATTGCTGGTTCTTCACCTGTGGAATGTCTTGTTTGTTTGTTTTCCAGGCCCATCTACTAAATATCCCAAGCTGGAACTGGAAAGAAGGGGATGATGCAATCTGTCTTGCTGAGCTGAAGCTGGGTTTCATAGCCCAGAGCTGCCTGGCACCAGGCCTTTCCACCATGTTAGCCAACCTCTTCTCGATGAGATCATTCATAAAGGTAGTGCCTTGTCTCATTAGTCTGCAATTCAGATTGTCCGAGACTGGACTAGAGAACATGGCTCAAATAAATAGAAAGACATTAACAGATTTTGTAATACTAAAAAAACCCAGCACACACTTCCATGCAAAAGTTTTTTGCTGGAATTTGGGCAATAAGCCAGGTTCTATCAACTTGTGGTGTTTTTTTAATTTTCATTCAGCAAGTGTCTGGCCTTTAAAATATTTTACAAATTATCATCCGTTTCCAGGGAGATATTTCTGGCATTTTATGTTTTCGCTTGATTTTGGACAAACCACATTTGTCTGTGAGAAAAGTTGCTGCTGCTAAAACGAAAATATGATTTATCTAAGTCCCATGAAGCAACAAAGTGCCAAGAAAAAGGGACTGATCATTTTGGTCTTTTACATCAAGAGACTAGTGGACCTCTGACTGAGAGTAAATAAGGAACACGTGTTAGAACTGAGGCCCAAACTTCCCACAGCATCATCCATGTATTTGTTTCTCCTCAGTCTAAGAGCTCTTTTGGACTTAGATTGCAAAATTTTAACCCAGTTAGACTTCTGTGGCAGCTGTACTGGTTCACTGGACCAAGGCCTCAATTGCAGCAGTCATTGCATCCTTCCTGGTGCATTTCAGGGACACTGATTCCAAACATAAAGGGTGGGCAGTTTCCAGTCTCATGAGTGTTATTAATGGGATGGGAAATACCGGAATTAAAGGTAGGCCATGGTCCACTTCAATTCCATTGTGCAAGTAAGCTAAAAATAAAAATACCCTTGTGTCCTCATATGACAAAGCCAGGACTGTTCTCTTAGAGGTGCATAGGTTGGTGCAGGACAGTGAGTCTTTATTTGCTTCTTATAAAGTCCTGACATTATTATGAAGGTATCCTTAGAAGACAGCAGGCTCCCATGTGTCAAAAATATTTCATACTATTGCATTTAATCAAAAAAGGCCATTTTTCAATGAAACAAATATGAGCTCTATACTTAACTGCCTGCAATTACAGTATCTTCACCTTTATTCATCTTTATACATAATCTGAAAGAAAAAAACCCAACTGAAAGAAACAAAAAAAAGAAAGTTGTTTTACTTCAGCGAACCTGAAATCTGTCTGTGACTCCTAGGCATATAGCCAATTGGATATTAATCCTTTCTACCTGTATCCCAGGAGAAAATGGTATCTCTTGTGAGCATCATTCTCCTTGCCAATCAGTGTGGTCTCTCCAACTCTGGCCTAGTCTTGAGGACCCAAGCCTCTCAGGAATCTCTCATGAATTTGTAACAGTCACACTAATGTATGCAAATTACTGAGGCAGCTTGTTGTATGAATTTGGGCTTGGCATCAGAGTACATGTGAAAATTTTACTCACCTGAATTTCCAAAATCAGAAGGGGTTAGTTTACTCCTAAGGAGATCCAAGTATATGGGTATCCTCAGAAACCTCAGTCTTAATTCAAGCTTTTTTAATACTGATTTTAAACAGTGAGAAAGTGGAGAGATTCACAAAATGACAAAATGTCCAAATGTCTGACTGTCGGGGACCTGTGCTTGAAACACACACATTTATGGCCTGGATTTTTTATCTAACAACATTTAAAGAAGTCAAAACCTGGATATGTACAGGTACCATGTTTCCAGAAGATATATCTAACCACTTCTGCCTTTATCTTAGCCATTTAAGTTTTCTTATTTTATAATACATTTTTATAATAGTTCCAGTACAGTTACAGATTGGATCTCATTGATGAACAGTTTTAAGCTGAAGGCTCAGCTTTGCAAGGCGTTACTCAAATTACATTTGAGTATTTCTCTGTACACAGAATAAGCATAAAAATAGCAATCAATTTGATTTGGGGTAAGCTGTCAATGTCATTTTTGCTCTTGTGTCTGATTATGTACAGTTACAAACAGAGTAGTATGCAGACATGCCTTAACTTCAAATGTCATCTTCACATGGAATTGGGAGGAAAAAATGCCATGAGAGAGTGCATTAAGATTGCAATACCCTGTTAATACTGGTTAAAAATGTGTTTGCCGCATAATTAAGAGTGAATTTTCTAAGCAAGTAAAATGCACATCTTCACTTCCAAAGATTTCTGACTAATTAAAAATCTGAAGCCAAGTAAATGTACAAGAATTGGGACTTTGTGTGACTCTAATGCTATTGGTGATAACAAAAGGTTTGTCTATTTAGCTGAAAGGATATTCTTTCTCATGTCTGTCTCACTCTAAAAACTTGAAAAAGAAAACTTATTGAATAGTGGTTGTGAATCATCAGTGCATTGCATGAGAGCAGCTACGTTGGTTAGAAATGCTAAAGAGGACTCAACTGAAGAAAAATATGTCCATTCCCTAGAAGAACTTTCACCCCTTTTCACTAAGAACATTCAATTTAAGTACTATCAGACCTTCGTAAATTCCTTGGGTAAACATTATTAGTGGAGTCTCTCACCAGTCATGAGATTGCCAGGAAAATATACGGAAACTTCTGTATTTTTTAATGAAAGCTTGAAATGTGTACCTCCATAGCGTGATTAGAAAGTTATTTAATGTGCCATAAATGTTTGGTCAGTCAAACACAAATGAACATGATTGATGGTGACATTGCACACATTTAACTCATTATGTGTTACTTTACAGCAAAATTATTTGTGTAAACATTGTGCTCAGTGTTAGAAGTAAAACAAACTAAGAAACCTCAAAATATTATATTTGTTCCTAATATTTTCCTTTTGGTTTTAGCAATGTAATATCATATGGAATCCTTTATATTCTTTTTGGCACCAAACTGAACAAAAAGGAAATAAACTCAAAAAGATTAATGTTCTGTTAACACTTAAAGGCAGATTGCACCAATCTATATGCTAAAGGGAAAAAAACCCCACAAAACTTTTCACCTGTAAACTGTATTTTAATAATCCAGTCTTATAACATAGACTGTTACTGTTGTATTAAAAAATGAATTTTGACTCTTTATTAACTCGTGCAATCTCAGAAAAAGATGGAAATGCTGTACTGTACTGCAATTTCTATATTGTTTGAATTAGCAAGTGCATACCAGAAGTCAATCCATATGAAAAACATTGCAAAAAGCAGATACATGGAATAATAGCAGTGGTGATCAAATTTTGTCCCTGTATACAATCCTAACAGCCAATCAAATTAGTATTGTTGTGTAAATTAATAAAAGGTGGAATGTGGTACTCAAGTGTAACACAAGTCCACAGCCAAATTAGTTTTGTATTTGCTCTATAGGTAAGACAGCCAGTACACCTCATTCTAGATCTGAAAATTATCTAGAGCTGTCTCTAAAATCCTCTAAGCTATTTTGAGAGCAGGAGTGTTTTGTGGGCTCTTTTGACAGCTTTTGTTCGCACCTACACATATGCAATGCCTGCTTCACATTCCTTTCTAGTCCAGGCTGAATGAGATACATAATAAAGCCACACAGATTTACATCATTTGAGCACTTACCTACACGGTGGAACATATCGTCTTTATTTTTGACCGCCTAGGCAGCCTTGAAATGTTTTAAAGTGTTGAACTGAGTATGAACAGTGAATTCCTTGACGTGTAGGAGGGCTTGAAAAGGGGAGTGAGAAGGAAATTCCAGGTCTTGATTTATTGTGAGGTTCTTCAGGAAGCTGCATAATAAACTGATTACATGATCCTACTTGCAGGACCTAGATCAAATATTAAATATAACCCCTTACTGAATACATTTATCTTCAAAGATCATGTAAAGATCTTCCTGGCTGTAGTGTTTTTAAATCATTGATTCTAGGAATTAAAACCTGTTGTGATTTAAAACTGTTTGCTGTGTATACATAATATCAGTCCTTATGATAGGAGTGTATTTGTCTTGGGCTAAGGTCTACCATGGGACTGCATTTTCTGTCATCATTTGAGCATATCAACACCAGTCTATCCTTTGACTCATAATTGGATAGAAATCTTTCCCTGTTTTGTATATTTGAAACTATTAGAAATAGAGCCTGTATGCCTTTCAGTTCAGATCCATCAAGGCCGGAATCTAAAAAAGAATTAGATGCCATTATATTTCAAGGATACTCTCTCTGCCTTGACCCACTACAAAATTCTGCATTAGTATTAATGAGGAAAAGTTGATAAATCTCGTTTGAAATTAGAACTAATCTTAATTAGCATATTTGATGTTTTATAAAATACACTCTTTTTATACAAATTTTAAAAATCATCCTTGCATAGAGAAAGCTGTGGAAATAGTTGACTGAGATTGTAAAGTCTTCATAGTACTAAAGATATTTGTTAGCTTTCATTTCAGCAGACAATGGAATTGAGTTTATAATAATTAAGGAAATGCAATTCTAAGACTGTAAATCTAAGAAGCTTTGCTGTATGGTATGACTGTAAGAACTGCTTTCAGACAGTTACTTTTCTGTCAGATTTAGATATCCATATGCAAAGGCATAACAAAACTAGACATTCATTCATGCAGTTTGGGTGGGCTAAAAAGGTGCTGTAGGTAGTTGGGAGGAAATATTTTAACTACATTGCTTTCAACATACATTTCCTTTTCAACTACCAATCAAGAATATTCAGGGTCATATTGAATTAGGGGAAGGGGTTATGGCTTTAAACTGGCAGAAGGCAGGATTGAATTAGGTATTAGGATGAAACTGTTTGATGTGAGGGTAGTGAGGCACTGGAGCAGGTTGCCTGCAGAAGTTGTGGTTGCCTCATTCCTGGGAGTGTCCAAGGCCAGTTGGATGGAGCTCTGAGCAACCTGGTCTAGTGGGAGGGAGTCTCTGCCTACAGCAAGGGGTTTGGAATGAGGCAGTCTTTGAGGTCCCTTCCAACCCAAACCAGTCTCTGATTCTGTGGGTACTATCTTTTCATTCTCGTCTATATTGTTTGAGATACAGGATTGTAACATTAAACATCCTCAAATGCTTTGTCCTGTTTTGTGCTCTTTCCCATGGTGGTGATGAGCTGATCTTATTCAATGCTAAGGAGCAGACTTTATATCTGCTTTCACTGTGCTATAAAGGATTTGTATATCCGCCATCCTTTCCCTTGCAAAATGCAATGAAAAATCCTAGGTCACCCTGCAACTCCAGCATTTGTTCTCTGTCTCAATGGTGATAATTAGATCTTGGCAGAAGAGATTATATAGCATGATCAGGTTCAGATACATTCAATCTCTTTCATGTAACTATTTATGTCATTACACTGAAAAGCAAATGGTATGAGCAAGATAGATCTTTTGGAACTAGAGAGCTCCTGATAATTACACTGCTGGGTGTATTAAAGGTTTTCATTTTCTTCTGACAATACTAATGGTTGTGCTTGCAAGAGCTACATCATTTTTTCATCTCTCTGTCACCATGTCTCACTAGGAATTGATTGTATTATGTAAATATATTTGCTGATAACAATATTGTATCTATATATGAGATACAGGAGAGCAGAGGAGTATCGTGACTTAAAAAAGATTCAGATGAAAATTACATTTCTTCTCTTGGATTGCACTATGTAATTTTCCAGCATTCTTCATATAGGCTATTGGAGCAGTGGCTAATTTGTTTTATGACTGTCAGGAGACAGAATTGCAGTGTGACTTAGGGAGAAATAATCATGTGTTTGCAGTACTATAGAGGAATCAGGAAGATACACATTGAAGTTGTTGTGGTAGTATGGCCCATTCTGGATCAGTTCCATCAGTTACTTAAACTTTAAAATATCATCATGAAGACTTAAAGTGGTCAAGAGCATAATGACTTCTGAAGTATATTTTCTCATAAAAGATACCAGGCAGGTGACCATCTGTCTCTTTGAAATCACTGCGAAAATGTCATGGTTCAGGTGAAGATAAAACAGTAAGATAGTCTTTAGTCGACTGTTATAATCATCTTATAATAATATTTTATAGCATCCCAAATATCCCCAATTCTGTAACCAATTAACAGATCATATCTTAAGCACTCCAGTTACCTAATGAAGTTCAATTTAACACTAACTGCTATCTATGGAGCTTGATTATTGCTTTGTGTGTGTTTGGTTTTTTCCAGTCCTTTCCTGGTCCTTGACTAAGGATGAGTATTTAACTATGAGTCTTGTCTGGAGTTCTTTCATCCAAATATCAAAACCATCTGCCTAAAGAAAAGAAAGCAAAGGAAGAAAGTAGAAAGGGAAATATGCAATGTATTTATATATTTTTTCCAACCCCAGGTGGTGCCAATCTAGGAAAAAGCCACAAAATAGACGAAAAGTTACAAACATGCCCTTGCTATCATTGCTCTTAGTTTTTTACAAAGCCTGCACTTTATCTCTCTTCTGTATATAGAGTTGCTGATCAGCAGCATTTGCAAGCTTCCTATAAATAAAAGGGTTATAAAAAATGTGATATGGCTTCTCTGTGTGTGGTGGGGAATAACACAATGCAAATGCCTTTTACCATCCCACATGGCCTCTGAATGGTGAAACAATTTCTATGGAAGAAATTTCTTCTTGTTGTTTTCAGCCCACTTGTCAGGCTGTATATGATTTGGAACATCTCCATATTGCAATTTATTCTTGCAGTCGTTTACATCTCCAGAACTAAAGTAACTGATTACTTGGCAGCCTGTCAACAGGAGGAGTGAATAAAACAACAACAACAAAAGCCAACCAACGAACCAACCAAAAAAAGACACAAAACCAAACAAATAAAAAACCCTAAACTCCATCAAAAAACCCCCAAGAAAAAAAAAAAAAAAAAAAAGAAAAGAAAAAAATCATTTTAACTTATGTTTCACCAGGTTTTTTAACAAGTTTCCATCCTTCTGTTCTTTAGAGCATTTTTTTTGAAAGAGTGCCTTTTGGCTAGTTTAACATAAGAAAAAGATTGATGAATCACAAATTAATACCCTGTGCGATAAAAGTGCAAACTTTTCTAAAAGACGATATTAAGTCCTGTCAAAATAGCTCTGGAATACTGAAATTTGAAAACGTGAAATTTTTTGGCCCAAGAGAATGATAGAATCACAGAATATCTTGGGTTTTCAGGGACTGACAAGGATCATTGAGTCTGACTCCTGACCCTGCACAGGACATCCGCAAGAGTCACCCCATGTGCCCGAGAGCATTGTCCAAACACTGCTTGAACTCTGCCAGGCTGGTGCTCTGACCACTGCCCTGGGGAGCTGTTCCAGCACCCAACCACCTTCTGGTGAAGAAACTTTTCCTGATATCCTAATCCTACCCTAACTCAGCTTCAGGCCATTCTCCCAGGTCCTGTTACTGGGCACCACAGAGAACACATCAGTGTCTGCCCCTCTGCTTCCCTCACGAGGAAGCTGTAGCTGAAGTGAGGTCTTCTCCAGGCTGAACAGACAAAGTGACCTCAGCTGCTCCTCATACAGCTTCTGCTCAAGACCCTTCCCCACCTTCATTGTCCTCCTCTGTACACTCTCTGACAGCTCAATGTCTTTCTTATATTGTGGTGCTCCCAACTGCCCCCCAGCACTTGAGTGAGGCCGCCCTGGTTACAATTCCTTCCCTTGCCCAGCTGGTCATGCCTCCCTGACCAAGACAGGAGTAAATGGGGGCTATTGAGCCTGGAGAAGAGAAGGTTGTGTGGAGACCTCGTGGCAATCCTCCAGTGTCTGAAGGGGGCTGCAGGGAAGCCAAAGGGGTATTCTCTGTTAGGAACTGAAGTGATAGGACAAGGAGTAGTGGGTAAAAACTGAGAGGAGAAATTCAGGCTAGATATTTGGAAGAAATTCTTTACTGTGAGAGTAGTTAAACTCTGGAACAGGTTGCCCAGGGAGGTTGTGGATACCCCAGGTCAGGCAGTGTTCCAGGCCAGGTTGGATGAGCCCTTAAGCAGCCTGGTCTAGTGAGAACTCTTCTTCCCACAGCAGGAAGGGTTGGGATGAGGTGATCTTAAAGGTCCTTTCCAAACCTTAACATTCTGTCATTCTTCTATTTTTAAAAAGATAAAATTGGGAAACTTTTTTCCTCATGCGCTCTACAACTTTATTTCACCTCATGCTCAGTGTGCTTGACAAGAATTCAATGTATTACTTTTGCATATGATACTTGATTTACTGACTGCAGAGACTCTGCTTTGGGGTTTTTTTTTCAGCATTCTAGAAAATCTCTTGAAAATAAGCAGTGTTAATTATCATAACAGTTTACTGACTTTTGTGTTAAAATCTGATTCATGTTTAAGCAGTTGTTTAAATTTCAAAGAAAGCTCTGATTTTTACTCAGAACTCTGCATCTGTTTCTTTGGTTTTAGATTGAGGAGGATACATGGCAGAAATACTACCTGGAAGGAGTTGCAAATGAAATGTATACAGAATATCTGTCTAGTGCCTTTGTGGGTTTGTCCTTCCCTGCAGTTTGTGAGTAAGTAGAAATACATCTAATATACAGAAGTATTTTCCTTCTTGCAAGAGAAATCTAATTTTTTTTGCATGAGGCCTTTTCACTCTGCTAAATTCCTAATGTTGCTACATCAGATGGTCTCTAATAAAATAAACATTAAAGCAATCACTGCATGGAAGTATCTGAAACATTGTAATGCCTGGTTTCAGGAGAGATTTGTAATCAAGTGATTGTAAATGAAAGCGTAAATGTTTTTGGTATTGAAAAAATTCATCAGCAGTCTTTTTAAATTGAGTTTTTTACTCAGAAGCGCTATGCTGTTATTTTTCTAATGATTCCCATTCTTTGAATAGTGGTGGTCAGCATGGCCATCTTGGCTTGTGTTGCATTCTGAGAAAACTATTCATTAATTTGAGCAGACGTCATTGAGCCATATAAGCAGTGTGGCACCCAGAGCTCTGTCGAAGTGGTTGCAAACCACTTGCAACAAGTGAAATATGTCAGAGAAGGTATATCTACTCAGTTATGAGAAAGAAGCACATGGTACATAACCATAGCGTAAGCCACGCGACAACTTCATTTCTAGAGACTGAAAAATGCTTATTTTTATCCTAGAATGAGTCTTTGAATGAGAGATTTGTATGCATAAAGTGGGTATAATAAATACCTGTATAATAATACAGGTTAGTTTAGCACACTCATACATTTTCTTTGGTTGGCATTGCTCTTCATTCCAGCCATACTGAAAGGTCATCACAAGGGCTGTGGACAGCTTTTGCAGGGACTGTGCAAGTGCTTAGAAGGAAACAGACCCTACTTGGATGAGCTTGGTTTCAAACTAGTTAACACAGAAAAAACTTCTAAAAACTCCATTCTTAGAGGAGGAAATAAATGAAGAAGTAAAATACCATCTCTTGTGTAAAGGAGGATGAGTCTGCTTCTTCTCCTCTAACTTTCCCACCTTTCCCAATTTTTACAGGAGCAAAAACATGGTGTAAGAATGAGGGGGAAATAACTGTTTGACAAATATTATCCATTTAGAAATTGTCTGGGATGTAGCTATGACAGAGTCCAGTCTTCAATTTGCTGGTAAAGTTAAGGAGTTCTCAATCCATCCTTCTACTGTGTCAACCAAACTATGTTGAGTTTACTGAGGGGAAAAGTTATATAGGTACAAAATTTAGTGGATTTCTTGAAACAGGAAATCTCATAATTCAGAAATATTCATTAGATTCAGAATGAGTGGTAGTTTGTGCTGTTAACACTAGCTGCTGTAATGAAAATTAAGTCTCTTCACCAAACCATTTTCAAATGTGTCAAGTTTCTATATGATTTTGTAGGAATATGTGACTGAGAGTGTATTTGATATAAAGCTGATATTCATTTATCTTTGCTAGTAGAAGGGAGATAAAATAATCAATAAAGAAATGGTGCTTATTGAGATGTAGAAACATGTCTAAGTTTTGGAGCTCTCCTCAAGCATTTGGTTATCTGAAACATTAGCAAACTGTGTTAGCTAGTTTAAGTGAAACAAAAAGCTTTATCTCAAATTTTCCAGCATGCCAATAGCTCTATTAAAAACACATTGAAAATTAAAATGTAGTATTACTTATTAATGAGTTTAGTGCATAGGTATTTTCATTACTGTATGAATTGATTGCTCAGTTTCCAGGAGAGCCAAAAGACAAGGATAGCAAAATGTCCATTTCATTGGTTTCTGAAGGGGAAATGGAATCACTGGATAGGCTTAGTGTATTCAGCTACCTGTGAAATATACAGTCTTTGGGAACAGGTTTTGTGGTGTAGCTTTTAAAATTCATTCAGTCAATGACATTTTAAAAGTATGAAATTAAATGAAATGTTCTGCTTCCTCAGGTTATTTGTCATAAATGCAAGTCTAGGAATGTGATTCTTTTGTAAATAGGCTGCCATACAGTCTGGATAACAAAGAGCGTGCAGAGACAGTGAGGATGGGACACTCACTATTGCTGAAGAATTTCAAGCTTTTGATGTCAACACTAGGGTGAAGAATTAGACGGAAACAGAAGTTAATATCAGTCTGCAAGTTCTATTTATAACTCCACGTGTGTGTACTGTGTGAATATATTCCAATATATTTTCAATATGTGAATGTAATTCCTAACATTCTGTGCCCTTGGATATTGCTGGACCTGGTGTGGATAACATTGATTGAAGATAAACTAACCAATCTGTCTCCCACTAGTGCAGAGCTTTCTAATATTTAGTAACGCAAGGCTAACCTTCACCCAGGTTCTAGGCCTACCATTCTCTACCCCAGATTTTTCCTAATGAGTCCAGCATATCTCTGGATTGACACTCGACCTAGCAGTGGGAGCAGCCACCTATCTATATGTGATATTGGTTTTGAAAAGAGACTGACTCCTGGCCTCTTCTCTTCCTGCAGACTGGTGTTTGCGAAACTAAAGCTCTTAATGATAGCCATAGAATACAAGTCGGAAAAACGCGAAAGCAGGTACGTCCGATGCCTCCAACTTTTGAGGTTCTTGAATACACTGTCAAGAATTGTGCCTGCTTTTTTTTTTTTTCAGAATGAACATGGCTAATCTTTGAAACATTTCAGAATGTATTTAGCATGCGATTTCATTGCAGCATTTCACACAGGACTGAAAGGGACTTATTTCTGCCCTCTTCCTCCCTAAAATTAACCCAAGTCAGAATGTTTAGTAAAAAGCACAGTAGTACATATGTCTCATCTCCAGGAGTGATTTTACTTACAGAAAAGCTTAAGTTCTTTTTGTTTATAGCCTTATTGCTTTTAATCAGAGGTCCAGCTTACACTACTGAAAACAGAAAAGTGGAAAACTGATGTGATACCAAAATTCATTCTGGCAATGTGTATTCTCAAAATACAAATTTCATTTAAATTAGTTTAGGAGAAACAATTTAGATGTGATACAGGATAAAAAGATATAGGGTAAACATAATATTTTTAAATGGTATCTGTTCTGACAAAACTTACATGAATAACATCATAAAACTGGAAAAGATTAATTTAGCCTTGAAATTACCAATTGGCTGGCTCTTTTAATCAAACAAAAAGAAAAAAAAATCATTATTTTTAGTACAGATTCACAGATAGGAAGTGTTTCTTGCATTTTTTTCTCTATTGTGCAAAGGCGCATAGAAGCCTGATTGAGCATTGGAGTCAATCTTCCATCAAATTGTCCATCAGTGCTTTAAACAATACTCATTTTTATGTAACAAAAATGTTATATATGCTCTCTGCATATATATGGAGGGACATATAATAAAAATATGACAATATTGACTCTGAGAGGAATTTGATTTTCCTCTTTCGAAGTTGTGTTTTGTACTGCTGCAGTAAGCCTGGAGTGATACGTACTAGTTCATCTATTTGGCTACCTTTCAGTGGCCAAAGGGCACTTTTGAGGACAATTCCTTCTTCTCACAGGAGAACCAATTCTATCAATTGAACTCATGGTACAGTTTGTTTTTGAAAGGTTAATACTTAGTATTAACTTTCTTATTTTTTCTTTATTAAAAGAATCTATAAAACCTGTGTTAGACATATGACGTGTTCCAACTATTTATGAGTATTTCCATGCTCTATAGTTTATTTTGCTGGATTCTTCTGTATGTTATAAAATGAAATTTGGTGTATGTACTATTGGATATCATTTTTGTTCACACTGTGCTGATTCAGAAATCCTTCTTTTTTAGTATCAGATTTTTTAATGCTATGTTTACCTCCTTTTGACTCTTAAATCACTTTTCCATTTGATGATCTCATTCTGCATTAGCTAATGTAAAGCAAACAATCTATTCTTCTGTCTATGAACAATTTAATCTCTTGCCAGAAAAAGGAAAAATATGATAATAACGTCAGTGGAACAATTTAACAGATTTTGTGTCTTCTGTATTAAAAAATATTTGGTTTCTGTTTTTCTCCCAACAATTATTGGCCAGATTTTATATTGCCATTACTTCAGTTGACAATTACTTATATAAGTGCTAATATTGCAGTCTTTTGCAGTAATAACAGATTGTTCTTGGCTTCCATATCACTCTTTGCATTAACTTCAGTGGGAGTTGGATTGAGTTCTTAATCAAAAGGTGACGCAGAGGATCCCACAAAAAGTAACACAGTGATACAATCATATATTTCTCACTTAAAGCTACACAGGTAACAGTTTGCATTAATTATTATAGTAGGGAAAAATAAGAACCTAAAATTGCTGGAAGCAATACTAACAAAGGGATATTAACATCTGGATTTGTTGAATATGTATGTAACAAGAGGAGGACACAAGGTAGATAGTCACATTTTCATAAAACCCTGATCCATTGTAATAGCTGCTGATTTTATTAACCAGTGATAATTTCATAGTCACTGTTTGATCAATCACAGAGCTACCTGCAGCATATCTTTACTGTTCTACTTATTCCTATGCTCTTCAGCTCAAATATGTTAACTAGATATTTGTGGTTTTCTGATCTTTTAGTCAAACCAGAAAGGTAGTGCAACAAAACATCAGTTTCTCACCTGCTAAGTATATTTGCATTTACATGCATCTTATTAAATGAAAAGATTGGGAACTAAAATAAAATAATAGTATAGTTTAGAAGCACAAGCTCTTTTTTAACCATTTAGATTTGTCATTTGTCAGTTATGTTTGTTGATGCTGACACTGGAATTATTTTATTCTGCTCATATCCAAATTTCTTCCTTTCAGTCTTTATGACAGTGATGAAAAGTAGATACATGCTGATTTATTTTATAATTACACTTTGCATTCATACTTTGTAAAATTATTACAGAAAATATTTTGTATCATTTAAAATTTAGAGAAGCAAGGTTAAATATAACTAAAAATTTAAAACAGGATTTAGATGGCTCTCTTTCATTAAGAGCTAATACTTCCAGCCATAGCTGAGACAGGTCTCGAAACAGTATGTTCAGAAGCAGAGGAAAGATTCAAAGCATTCTTTCTACATAAAGGATGAGATCATCTTACTTCAAACTGTTCAATTTTTTTTTACTAGTCATAATAAAATATCTATATCATTAAATTATTTATATCAGATTTTTTACTTACACTGAGAGGTTCCTGTTAAAATTAGTTTAATTTGCCTTTGTCACTTTGCAACCAGAGCTAAAGCAGTGAATAAGATTCAGGAGTGTGTGAAGCCATTCTAAATTTCCTAATCCCCTCTTTAAATTTTCAGCTCCATCTTAAGGATAAATACTAATCCCATCCCGTTTAAAGACAGACTTTTATTTGACTCTTAATATCTTCATTAGATGTAGAATGTCACAAATACTAATTTACCTCTGCTTTTTTTTTT
>VXBQ01000288.1:1573107-1687770 GCA_013400175.1 Phainopepla nitens | reverse complement strand
TTTTTTTTTTGTCCAGGCAGTCCCCTAGACTCCAGTTTTCTAAACTTTTCTGATTTACAGTGTAATTCTGTTAAGTCCACTGTAGGGAAATTGAAATTAATAGTAATTAAAAATTATCAGAACTCTATCCAAGTTAATATTGCTGTACATGTCAGTGACAGCCGAGCTCCCTGCCTGCAGATGGTTTTTGCTTCCTTTCACCTAACTGCTAATAAAGCTACACAAAACAGAAAGCACACCTTAATAACAGGTTTTGTCAGTTTAGGTAGGTAATTAATAGCAATTATGATTTTGCAGAATTGCTTAAAAGCAGATATTCAAGCCTAAATATAAGTAATATAGATATAAATATGATAAATGCATATTAGTTTTCATATAATGGGTAGAGTATCTAGTGTGTGTTTATCTTTTTAGGCAACTACTTCTCATCAAGGTATTTTAAAGATTAATAAAAAACCCTCCATGCTTAGATTTTTTTTTTAACCTTTGCATTTATATATTTGACAATGTTTAAATTATTTGTCAGCTATCAAAGAAATCTCTGAGTTTACAAAACTCGGTTTAGAGTGTTTCTGACCAGCTACTAAAGTCTGCACTCTAGTAACTCCAGCTCATGATATGAGTTAGCCATTCCTTCATCTCTAACTGGTTTCTGGGAATGTTATAACCCATGATTAAAACAGGAAGAACTTAAATGATTTTTTTGTCTCCCTGATGCAAGCCAAATACCATTGCTTAAAAAATGCTCTTAGCTCATTTGGAGAGGTTTTACTTTTTTTGTAGAAAAATGCAAAGGAAACATGGAGAACATGAACCTGAAAATATCCCAAAGTTAGCAAAAAATAACAGTTCAAAATTCAAACTCCTCATCTGAAATCCATTTCAGAGAGATTTCTGTCTTCCTTTTTCCCCTGTATTTTTATTCTACATAACTAAGCAAGAAGGAAAGCCTAACCAGTATTCTTCCCTCGTGCTCCCCATTTATACTCCTCTTGTAAAATTTTCTCTTTGTCCATCCACATATTTGTTCTCATTCTCAGCAGAAAAACCTTTAAGCCTTGAAGACTTTTAAATAAAGGGTTTTTTTGCTTTTGCTTTGGTGTCAGTTGATTTCTTATCAAAGTGTTTGATTTGCAATTTTTTTCTTGTCGTTTGCAGAAGCCGAAAGCGGTATGCCCTCTTCGTTACCTTTCCTTCCAACCTCAATCCTACCTTCACTCCTTCTAACTTCAGGACTAATTCCTTGCCAAGAACACAGGAAGATAACATCTTTGTCTATCTTTCTCTGTATATACACACACATATATACCTATATATATTCATTTATCTATGTGTGTGTGTATATATATATCTGTGTATATATTTATATATGAGCCCCCAATCTCAAAGAGGAGAGAGAGAACAGCATTTTGTCTCTCCAGTGTTTCTTGTGACTCACGCACTAACTTCTTTGCAGGAAGTTCAAAATAAAACAGGATTAGTTTTTTAGGCTTTTTTTCTCCCTTTGTGGAGTCATTGGTGTATCAGATTGTTGCATTTGAAAAGCAGATTTTACTGTTAATATCTCCTGTCCTCATTTTGACTGTATCATGACGATGTATATTTCGTCTTTACCAGCCCTCATGCTGCCATATTGTTTTCATATTCACACCTTCATTGATGTCCTTCTTTCTCCAGAGTCTTCCTTCAAAACACGTCTTACAATACAGCAGTTCATGTTCTCTTGCAGTCTCATCTTCCATTAACACCAACCAAATACCTGATTCTTTGCATTTCTGGTCCTGTTTTGAGTCCAGTTACTCATAATACAGTACTCATTAAAGCTATTGTACTGTTCCAGTGAAAGTGCCATGGATAGTTTGTATTATATGTCACATTCATTTTAATGACATTTATGAAGATGATACTGGATGTATTTTTTTCCTCAGCTTTGGGGTTTTTTTGAGATGGCATGTTTTGCATTTTCTTTGGTGTACCATGCTGTGAGACCCTCTCTAGTCTACATTCTATCATGCTGCTATTGGTTTGGATGAAGTAAATAAGGCATGCTCTTCCACATCCTTTGTCTCTCTTCATCTCTCTTCCCCCAACAGCTTTTTTTTTTCTTTTTTCCTAATTGCTTATAGCAGTCTGTATGTCAGTGATAGTCTTTGGAGACCTGCTCTCATTGTCCAGACATTTCAATTTCCTTCTTCATCTTACTCTTCAAACTCTATTTTCCATGTCTGTTCTGTTGTGTATGTTGTATGTGTTATATGTATTTAAGTTTTAGTCTTATCTTCCTATAGTTTCTGAGTAGATGTGTGATAAGAGAGGTGGCTTCCTGTCAGTTTGGCATTATTGATATGATCCAACTGCAGAGAAGTTACTGCAACACTTAGCATCTCCAAGGATCTGCAGCTGTTGCACCTCTACTTTGCTTCTTGCTTTTAAGTATATCTTATCTTGTGGTGAAGGCATGTTAATACTGGCATGATGAGCAATATGAAGAAGTGTTGTACCAAGTGAAGTTGCTTGCTCCCGGAATAAAGTATATTTTTCTGCCTCATTGTACTGATAATTAATTCCTTCTGGAACCAGAAGGAATAATTTAATTGTTTTCAAGTGTGTTGAGTTCACCATCACTGTTGAACTAGTTTGGACAATGCCCAAATAAAATGTTTCATGCACATCCTGTAGGCCTTGACTTAGTAGGTGCTGTTGTAAAAAACTTAACTCCTGGGAGCAACCTTTTATATGCTTGTAGTAATTAAGCTTTAATATACTGTAGCATGTAATGTGCACTGTGTCTTTTGCCTGGTATTCTTTTCAGTGTCTGACTAGATTTTGCTCTATAGAGCAATATGGAGCATTATGAATTAATGTCAGTGGTAGAGCCCAGAAGAAAGAAGCAATACTTATGAGTTACAGTTAGTTTGAAAACTGGTATGTGCACAACTCTCACTATGAGATTTGTGCACCTACGCTCACACTCCCCTTCAAAACATACCCTGAAACAAAAGATATCTCTGACTACTTCTATAGTTGGATGAATGACATGGTATGTTTTAAAAGGCCATTATGCTAAGAGTGGTACTTTTTATCTGGGCATAGCATGAAACTATCAAGAATAATAGCTGGTTTTGCTTAAAATTATGGTAGCTATAGTAAGTAATACCACAGAATTTTGTTTTAGATAATGTATTCATAGTACTTAAACAATATTATATCTTTCTGATTACTAGATGATATTGCTACTGTTTGAGTTGCATGGGGAATGGTACAGTACATCTACCACAAGGTTTAAAACAGAATTGTTACAGCTTTTGTCATTTGTTTGGTCAAAATTTTCGTGTTTGTGTTTCATTTATGTCAACAATTTGTCTTTTCTTTTTCCTTAGAATAGGGCAGTGGCACTCACACGGGTAGCCATACAGCTGAAAACAAACAAAAAAAGAAGTAGGGTTAGAATCAGACAGGTTTCCTTGATGCAGGGATGAACTGTTCAAATGGTGTCTGATAATGGGTTTCATCACACTTGACTTTATCAAGCAAAATATTAAATGTCTGTTAGTCTTCCAGACTTAGTCCGTAATTGCAAGGGAAGAGAAAGACAGGTTTTGAATGCATTAGAGTTCAATCCTAAAACAGATGCGATGAATCCCACCTTTAGTGCTGTCTAAAATGTAAAGTTGAAAGTAAGACCAAACAGGAATAGTACATAACAGAGGCGTGGATAAGGAAAATCCCTAAAAGACCTCTCCTGGCCCACATCTCTATTGGCTGACCTTATTTGTGCTTTCAGTTTTTAGTCTTCATGTAGTGCTGCTAAAATGTTGTTACCCTTCCATATTTTCTGTGCTGTACTTGCTGGGCATCTCCACATGCCTTTGTCAGCTCAGTTTAAAGACCTTCACCACACCTCTTCCATTTTTATAAGATCTCTCTTCTGTTCTTCTCAGAGAAGACTGACAGTTATGCACATCTGAGAGTCAGCTGCTGTACTACTGTCTAGATTAAGAGTTCAGAGTTCCATCCATTCACAACTTCAGCAGTAGTGGAAGCCTGCTCAGTTTCAAGCTATGCAAAGCAAATTGTGGAGCCGTGTCTCTTAGCAAGTGACCTACCAGTAAATACGTACTGTGTAATGATGGCTCAGGCTCTGACACTGGTTGTTTTTTCCATGTAGTTCACCTAGAATATAACCGAATATACTAGAAATCTACAGGAAACATTTTTCATCTCCTACTGAAATCTCTTGTATGCTGATAAATTATTAGAAGTAATGTTTTAAATGTTCTTGTAATATGAAAAGATATCAGCTTTCTATAACTTTGTAATAACTTTGTAATAGTGTTTTAAACCAAGAAACATAATTTGAGTGGAATATGTGTGATATTTGAAAGCAGGAGAACAAAATCCCCTAGCAGCAGAAATGAGTAAAAAATAAATAGCTGGAGTCCTACCCCAAAGTGTCAGTTTACAAATTGCCTTACAGTTCAGCTCTCCAATTATTAGGCTCTCCATCAAATATCTTTAAGTTAAAAAAAACCCATAGAGGATACACAATTATGGAAAACTTAGCTTAGTGCTTTAAAGGAAGATATAATATGGTATACTTTAGCTAGGTCAGAATATTGGTGTCTTGTGCAGTCAGTCATCCATGCACTACCAAAAAAGGTATTGAGCAGCATTGGTGTTCTGGAGTAGTTTCAGGTACACAAGAATGGATGAACAAGTATTTTCATGTATCTATATTTTATCGAAGGTAGCATGAATACTTAAAACATCAGAAAAATACAATCCAATAAGTAAGTTGATCACAATTGAAACACAGTGAGAAACATGAGCAGATATCTATTCCCCACTGTCATATGAAAATGTCTTCATGTCCTATCTGAAATTTTCATTGAACAGTCTTTGTAAAGAAAACCATAAACATCTGTCTAGAATTTGTGACCTTGTTTGAATTTTTTTTTTTTTTTTGAAACTGTGGATCTCAAATGTGCACCAATTTCCATTTGTGTTTCACCTGCTTATATTTCTGTCAATCTGGGAACTCATTTTCAGCTGTGTAGATAATATTCATAATTCTTTCCTGTGCTTTAAGTGTTCAGTGTCAGATTGGATGGGGCTTTGAACAATCTGTTTTAGTGAAAAGTATCCCTGACCATGACATGAGAGTTGTAATTCGATGATTTTTAAAGGTCTCTTTGAACATAAACCATTCTGTGATTCAGTCTGTGATTCCTAAGAGTCCGACTGAATTCAAGCGTGATTTCCACATTTTCAGTGTGGGATATTTTCGTTGCTCTTAGATGCATGATCCTGCATCTAGTCACCAAGTGAATCTTCTTTAGCAAATAGGGTAACTTTTGCGGATAAAGTGTAAAACACAGGTTTCCAAAGTTCATATTCTATTCCACAAGTGGCTTCCTAATTTTAACATTATCAAAAAGTAATGGAACTGACTTCTCCTAAGTTTGGTGGAGTACATTAAACGTGTAAACTTCACATGGTTGTGAAGTACATTAAATTCCCATTGAACATATTAAATCATATTTAATTTACATGGCTTTAATTGCCATATGTCCTAAACAACCATGTGTGAAGGAGCAAGCAATCATGTGAGCCCTGCCATGGAAGGTTTTGTCCTGAGGAATGTATTTCTGGAACTGGAATCGTTAAAGAAATTATGACTAAATATTTTTGAGCTTGCTATTACTTGATTACTTTCTGAGGTAACCTAAACTAGAAATGTTATAAAATTACAAAGTTTGATCAAGATCTTACAAGCTTCTAAAGTGCTTGACCTTCTTTGCTTGGTTTCATGAGCTGATTTAGGAGTTAAAAAAATCAAATTGTGCTTGATGATAAAAACATGTATTTGGAAAAATCAGTGTCATTTTCAGTTAAATTTTTCTGATGTGTGGCACACAATGCATATGGATTAACTATATATATATTGCGATGAAACCTCTCAAGTTTCTGTCCTTTTTTCCCCTTTTCCTTTGCAGCCTTGGAGATACATAAAAATGAGACATTAGCTGAAGCTGTCTCTCTTGAAACTCCTATTTAGTTTGCCATATACTTATATTCTCGACTGTGGGGATATATATCCATATTTTCATATTAAAAAAACACAGGCTTCTCTAAATAACTGATGGATGCATTTTTCTTGGAATACTCAGAAGACTGTTTTGTTTTTGTCTGTGCTATTTGTTCCCTATATTGTATTTTAATTCAAAAGATTTCCCTTGCTGTATATATTAGAGTGGGTGCTTATCAAAGCATAACTTCAACTAACGACACTACAGGTGTCATAAGAAATAATTCAGTTGCAGCTTTAATAAGTAGTATATTTAATACATCCATACAGCTCAGTAGAAATTGCTTGTGATTTTGGTCTGGCTATATATCAGTGTGTGTATAAGCCCAAAGCTTTTTGAGCTTTTGCTGTAACTCTTAGCTAGTAGCAGTGATGGGGCAAATTAATTTTCATTTCCAACAGAAGATTTTGCTGCTGGGGTCATACTGCCTTAACTGTGATCACACCTATATTTTTTGGTTATAAATACATCATATTTGTGAAAAGAGGTATATGTGAATGAAGTATAAGACCTGACAAAAATAAAGTCTGTACACTGACCCACATGAATTGATTTAATGTGTCTCAGAAAACCTTGAGATACAAAATCATGCTCACAATATATTGCATCCTAAATGAAGCCAGTTACTTCTAATTTAACACTATGTTCCATGCATCTCAAAAGAACTGCTTCATTTGCTTATTCTTCAAATTTTAAGTTTCATTATGAGAAATGAACATTTATAAATCTAGATGGTTACCTCAATTTGTGGAGTTTGGGTTGTTGAGGTTTGGGTAGGATTTTTTACTTTTTGATATGGTTTATCTATATCCAGGAATTGTATTGAGGAAAAAAAACAACCTGGGTCTATATGAAGAAATGTGTTCATCTGTTTACTGGGAAGCTGTAACACTTATGTGGCTTAGGAATCAAGTAAGGAAATAAAAAGCAATTTTCAGATAGAGCAGTACTCCTTTGTACCTAAGAAAAACAGCCAACCCAACCAGTAGTACAAGACCTTACATATTTTACAAGGAATGGTATAATAAATATATGAGATTAGCCTCTGTAGAAGATTATTTGAGTTTAGCAGGTAAATTCTCAGTGTAATGGCAGGTTGCTACATTCTGCTGTACTAGCAGGCAGGGAGGAGGAAAGGTGGAGACTAAGATGGCCAGTACAGCACTCTGCAAGTGCTAGTAAGTTCTCTCTGGGTTCAAGTGACAAAAGCTTGTGCAGGAAAGCTAAATTTTCCAGCCTATTTTTGACCTCAGTAACTGGTTTCATATGAAGAAATTCGTATGTGGTTGTTTCATTTTTTCATGTTTTTCTATCTGTTTTATTCCATCTTAAACTTGTGAAAATGCATTTTAAAACTGCATTAGGTAGACATTTTCATTGCAACTGCAGCCATTAGGCCCAATTCACTAACAAAGAAACACTAGGTATGACACTAGATGATGCTAGTTGATGATTGATGATACTAGTTTAGCTGTATAACCTGATTTCATCCCATTTATCTGTGTGCGTAATACAAGTGTTACTTATACCATCACATTTCATTTTTTGCAAGTATTAGTAAAGTGTGCTGTGGAGATGAACCTACTTTCTGTGGTGATACCTTCCAATTCCTGTAGTCCTCCTCTCCTTTTTGTTTGTTGCAAAGCTTGAAACTGTGAATGAGGGAAAGGGAAGGATATCTGGGTAGACACTTTCTTTGAGATTTAATTTCTGTTCCAGCCTCTGGCACTGGCTATCTGTGGGAAAAGGAGATAGTAATTCAAACCAAACCTTCTACAGCTGACCTCTGATTAAGTATAATCATTGTTTTGGGAATCAGAGGCTGTCCTTTTGGAAATGCTGAGCATTCTCACAGCAAAAGTTCCTAGATAGTGTATATGGGGCTATACAATGCTAAACACTTAGAAAAAGTTGGTCTGTAGGCATCCCGAATTAATGAGTACTATATCTTATAGTGACTTAATCTCTCCTTTATAAATTGGGATAATACTATATCTTCATTCTTCCTGTCAAAGAAATGACATGTTTGTGAATCTTTTGCATGTTGTAGTAATGAACATTGCAGAAAAATACACAGGAAAAACATGATGCTGATTTTAAAGAGAGATAAATTACATGAAGCCATGCCTGAAGTAATGGCAGTAAAATACCACTGAATGAAGCTTCGGATTGTGAGAAGGAAGGAGTTTGTGGATACTAAATTAAGAACTGTATCATAAGATCTACATAATGGGGGCTGAAATATGACTTCATGACCAACCTTTTACTTCTGAACTCATGAGCACTTTATTTTGTGCCTGCATATTCTTGTCATAGGGCCTTGCAGGCATGTGGAATTACACAAAACAACGTGCACATAATTGATCTTTCAGATATATTATGTTGTCATACTAATTTATTCCTAATGTGTAGAGAATAAATAACATATTGAAGAAGAGATGTACTGAGATTCATTTTCCCTCCTAACAATAACATGAAAGACCTTGGACCTTCAAATTTTAGTAATGTATGTCTGTTCAGCATTGTGCTTTATTTATTTTTGTGTATATGTACTTTCCTAAAATCAATTTTTGCTAGATGGACAAGTGTTTAAATTCCTGGTAGTCTTTATTTACTCTAAATTGCATATGCATACCGTTACTACATTTTGAGTTAGAAAAGCTAAACTTTAATAAAAGACAAAAAAGAGAAAACAAAAAAGAGTCAAAAGTGAAGATATATTACACAGTAATAAAGCTTACTTATATTTATATTTATCTGTATATTCATATTTAACTTGATACTTTGCAAAATGCTTTACCTAAAGTCTAGAGATAAATTATTATGAAAATAAAGAAGATAATTCACACCTACTTGTTGATACCAGTTCCTTTGTCAAAGTTAGCTGAGGCTCTTCTGTCATGGTGGTTGGGTTATTTTTTTGTTCTTTCATGGCTGCATAGCAGTGTTTTAAAAAGTTTCTATTCATTTTATGTTTTTTCAGCTGTCGTGACTGGTTGTCTTGTACCATTCCCCTTGAGTGTATGTGTGCATTTATTATTTTAAACAATAACATTATATGTCCAGATAGGGGTCCCATTAACTTTCTATTTCATTAGAAATTGGCAAAAATTTGCATCAAAGGGTTTAGTTTCATAAGTGATATTTTTTGTTGTTATCGAGTGGTGGTTAATAGCTTTTTCCTTTTCACCACATTGTGAATTTCTCACCACTTTGCATGACAGAGCAAGCAAACAGCAATGCTCAGCTTCACACTTCACATTTCTGAGAGGATTTTGTGTAGTCTATATTTAAAGCAAAAAGATAAGAAAACAAATGTAAGCACTTTTAGATGATGTGATTATAGGCAGAGGCATCTGACTGTCTCAAACTTAAAGTTTTTGTAAAAAGCATGTAAAACTGTTATTTGATTGGAAATATCAAGGAAGAATGGCTTAAAATTTCCTTGCAGCCTTTCCTAACTAGTGGGTCCCCTATAACAGAATAAAATAAAGCTAATTTGGAAGATTCAGTTAAAATTAATATAAACTTATTGTTTTGTTGGTTTTATTCTTGTTTCACTGAGCAGTATATTAATCAATCCTGGAAACCATGTCAAGATTCAAGAAGGTACCTTAGGATTCTTCATTGCAAGTGATGCCAAAGAAGTAAAAAGGTAATTAATATGTTTTTATCTTTGAATAGAAACAAATATATTTAATTTCAGGTTTTTTCTTCATGTGTAAATGCTTAACCTGATTTTCATTATTATCTGTTTAAAAATTTGAGGAGGAGTTGAGTTGTTACTCTTGAACCACCTATGTACAGGTAGTTTTCCTGACTACTGTCCTAAATATCAGGGGAATTAAATTTACTGCAGATATGAAAAGAAATAAAGAGGATGAGTTTTTGAGTCCTTCTAGAAAATGTGAAATGTTTTCATTTGTTTTCTCTATACTTACTGTGTCTCAGAGGAGTTACTATGAGAGAGGAGGAGAGGGATTACAGTTCTGCTAGTTTCAGATTTAGAGGAGTTCTTACCTACACAGACCTTGGCAAATTCTTGATGCGAGTTAGCTACTGTGTCCATTCTGTAATTGCATTAGCAAAATATTATTTATGTTCGTGTCATTTTTCTTTCATGGTACTACAAACTCTATGGCCTCATAATAATAAATCAAACTACAGAAGTGCATTATATCCCAACCACTGCCGACAACTTCACAGGCTCAATGTACCTGGGTGTAGCAGATTTGGGATAAATGAAAAGGAGTTTTGTGATATTGTGTTGAGGACCAAATGTATTTGTTATGATTATAGTATGCTTGGAAGAAACAAAAGAGCAATGTGATGAAAGAATTTTTCAAAGAAAAATATTCAATGTCTCTATGACTAAAAAAAAGAGAAGGAATATTTGCAGCTGAGTGATTCCTCATAATTTGTATCTTTATTATGAGTCATGCAATCTGGTTTTTATTAATGTTCTCCATGAGTTTGGTATTTTAACTAAATCCTTTACTTAAAATGATAAAGTATTCAAATTATACCCTTTATTAAGTTCCAACCTTTTAGGATTAAATATAGTGAAATAATACCTAACCGTGCATACTTGCCATGATACTTAAAGTCAAAACACCAAAACATTGAAATTAGAGAACTTGAATTCTATTTTCCTTGCAAGAGCTAGGATAGTTTTTTACTAGGTGAAACATGCAGAACAGGGCAGCAGTGCTCCTCTCCTGTCGCATCTCCAGCACCACCTCTGGAGCTTGTGCATCCTGCGCTGCCTCAGGGACTCTGCCTTGCAGCATGCAGCTCTCTTCCTCTCTGCTGCTTTTCTCCAGTGGAATATACACACTGCTTTCCTAAGCTGCTGGTTTTCTTTCATTTCTAAGGCATTTTACACTCTCTAATGAACTTTTTATCGGACTGTAGGTAAAATGACATAGTATTTTTAACTGTTAAGGTTAGGGAGAAGTTAACTGTTATTAAGGAGTTTAGAAAAATTTTTCACATCATTCATCTACCACTTTTGATTTGATAGCGAACATGAAACAAGATTTCCAATTCTGCCTGGCTTTTGGCAGAAAGCTTTGTTTAGAAATATCCTGCCTCCCTTGCCACATTTCTTAGCTGCTCTGTGCAAAGCAAATGGTTATCAGATGTGTTTCAACTAACAAAGCCAATTATGAAAAGTGTTAATTTCACCCTTTGAACTATGAATCAGAGTCAGAAATATGTTCTGAAATTGAGGTCTTTAGGAGGGAAAAAATGATTTTTTAATAAAGCATAATTAAACATGTTTTATACCTGAAATGCAAATTAAATTATTCTGTCTTTGTTAATGAAGACATTTCAGCTCCCTTAAGCTGAATTTATTCAAATTTATATATCCCACAATGAAATATAACATACAATGTTCAATTATTCTTTCTGTTAGAATCACTTTTGCATTTTTAGAAGAATAATTTCTCATAAGAAGTAATTATACCTACAAAAAATTCTGCCTAGGTAAATAGCTTCACATAAATATGGTCTGTTTAAATATAATACAAGCTACATGAATTGCATCTTTATTATTCTATATTAATTTTCATGTTAGCACTAGTGTCAGAAATCCACATCCTTCAAATCCACTTAATTTACCCCAATTATCTAGAATAATTTTATTACAGCAATCACGTCAAGTATTTATTCTTTACTTTGGACATAGGATTGAAGGTACCCTTTATGACAGTTGTCCTGCAGTGAACTTCAGAAACACGATCTCTGGAAATTACCAATACCCAGTTCATGTTATGAAGTTTTTGTGAGGGACTATTTGTGGTAGCTGATTCTTGTTTAATAAAGGGGCTTTACAGCTGGACTGGAGAGAAATTGTAAAAATTTGCAGCAGTTTTCTCCTCCTGGTTTACATCTCGACATCGATTCATGGTTTGAAAAACATTTTTTTCTCATTTCCTTGGAAGTAGTTTATTTTCTTTTTGGTGGAATGCGAATTTCTTGAAGACCAGAAACTTTCTGCAGCTCAGAAAAGTATTCATGCTCAGGGAAGACGTCTTCCTTTTACATTTTGTGTCTTGGAGATACTAAATCACTTTTACAGCCTGGAAGAGTCCTCTTCCTGGAAGTTTCTCAGGGAAATAAACTGTTCTATCGGTAGGACTTATAAATTCCATTGGTAGCTTCATGCTGTCTTGATTTTAGAAATGTTAATAGCATTCAATGAGGTTTTCCTTCAATTTCAGTTTGTATTTAAACCAACATGAAGCATTGATGTGGTTCCTCTCTTGTATGCTAGACCTGCTGTCTTTCTTGTGATGGGTCACTTAACTACCGGAGGAGTTCCTCCTGCAGTGGGCACGCTATAGTTAATCTAGAAGAAATAGTAGTAATCATCCTGGCTGGAGGGCCAAAGGCTGTGTTTAATTGGAGGCTGTGTATTAATGTCAGTTTGGTTCTGGTTTTTTTCATGTTTTGGACTGTAGATTGTTTAGTTTCAATGGCCACCCAGCTGTTGTAGCAATGTAACAATCTCATACTGTCAGCAAAACGTATGGATGGTTGCAAAGTGGGGGCTTTGCCTCTTACTGCCAAATTGTATTGAGAACTATGCAGTAAGAAGGGGTTGGGAAGATAGGCAGGGAGCTGACCTATCCTGAGCGTGGACAAGTGCAGGGAAAATTCATCCCGTTAAAAAATATTTTTCATTTGCTGTGCCAGCAAGAATCCTGGTAAACTCTAACTGTCCTGCCAGAGTCCAGCTAGGTGATCCTCGTGAAACGTGTCATGGCACCCTTACATGACATGTTGACTTGGCAGTCATGATTGAACTCTTCTTTGGGCAGTCTGATGCATATTTATTAAATCAGAAATTCTAGAAAGTCTTATATAAAGTAAAAAGTTTATCCTTTCTCACTTCCGTATTTCTCCATGTGCTGGCATGGGGCATCCACAGCTTCCCTGTGCAACCTGTTCCAGTGTCTCACCACCCTCATAGACAAGATCTTTTTCCTAATATTTAATCTAAATGTACCCTTTTTCAATGTAAACCCATTCTCCCTTGTCCTGTTTCTACATGCCCTTGTAAATACTCTTGCCCCATCTTACCTCTAAGTTCCCTTCAGATACTAAAAGGCCACACTTGGGTCACCCAGAAGCCCAGAAGCCTCCTCTTTCCCAGGCTGGACAATCCCAATTCTCTCAGCCCTTCCTTGTAGGAGAGGTGCTCCATCTCTCTAACTGTCTTGGGAGCCTCTTTCTGGACTCACTCCAAGAGTCCATGTCCTTCCTGTGCTGGAGACCCCCAACACTGCAGATGGGGTCTCACCAGAGTGGAGTCGAGGGGCAGAGTCCCCTCCCTTGTCCTGCTGCCCACGGAGCTCTGGATGCAGCCCAAGACACATTTTGCTTTCTGGGCTGTGAGTGCACATTGCTGGCTCATGTCCAGCCTTTCATCCACCAGCACCCTTAAGTCCTCCTCAGCAGGGCTGCTCTGAATCTGTTCATTCTCCTGGACAGATACTGGGGGTGCCCCTGGGCCTGCACTTCCTCTTCTTAAACCACACAGGTTTCCCAAGGGCCCAATTCTTCAGCTTGTCCAGGTCCCTCTGGATGGTATCCCATCTTTGAGGTGTGGCAAAAGCACCACTCAGCTTGGTGTCATCTGAAAATTTGCTGAGGGTGCACTTGATGTCTCTGTCTGCGTCATTAATGAAGGGTATTGAATAACACTGGTCCCAGTGTCGATCCTTGAGGGGACACCACTTTTTACCAGTGCCTGGTGGGACTCTGAGCCATTGACACTACCCTCTGGATGTGACCATCCAACCAATCCCTGATCCACCTGTGGAATCCATCACTCCGGTCTGGCGAGAAGGATGTTGTGGGAGACCATGTCAAAGGCTTTACAGAAGTCTGGAAAAATGACATCTGTAGGACTTCCTTATCCACTGATGTAGTCACTCCATCACAGAAAGCCGCTGGTTGGTGAGGCAGGATTTTCCCTTGGTGATGCTGTGCTGGTTGTCTTGAATGACCTCCCCATGTTCCATGTGCTTCAGCACAGCTTCTAGGGGGATGTGTTTCATGATCTTTCCAGGCACAGAGGTGAGGCTGGCAGGCAGGTAGTTCCCAGGGTCATTGTTTTTACCCTTGTTAAACATCAACGTACAATGTTGATCATACAGTGACGATCAAATGTTCTACCTGAAAAATTGCACAAGGTGCTAGACAGTCTTCAAAAAAAATCACCCTGGTAGAGCTGATAAGAACAAAAAATTCTTTTTTTGTGACAAAGTTCATTGGATGCTCTTTTTTCTACAATGAAAAAAGAAATTACCTAAAACACTCTATTATCAATGTATGATAATAATAATAATAATAATACATTCTTCCAATTACTTTTCAAATAAAAGTATATTTAAAAAATACTAATTTGGAGCTTTATGTTTGAAATCAATTGTCTCGCAGCAAATATTTCCTACTTTAAATGTCCAAAACTTTTCAAATATTAAAGGAAATTAGCATTGGCGCATTTCATTAATTGGTCACTGCAACAAGAGGAAATATGGGACTAATTTCATTTATGTGGATTAAGAAATGTGTCAGTTTTTCCGTTCTGTCTCTCCAGGGCATATTTTTACTGCAAGGCCTGTCATGATGACATCACAGATCCCAAAAGGATAAAAAAATGTGGCTGCAAACGGCGTAAGTAATATTTCTATCCCTCCCTTCCTCTCCTTTTCATGAACTGTTCAGCCCTGAAGAATACCTGTACATGCATTTACATGTTTTACACAGTGGTACAGAAAAGCTAAGAAATAAATGCAAAGCAACACAGTGGGTGCTTTTTGGGTTTCTGAAGTCCATATATTTTTATTGCATTTCACACCACTCACACCTGTGTCTTCATTAAAAAGTAAATTAAAGTCCAAAGCTAACAAACACCAAAGAATTAAGTCAAGCTAGATCTAACTGTGGAGGTTTCTGAGTTAAGAATTAGCCAACAGTGAACTTTTTGTCTCATTCACAACATGCAGAAATTCAGTAATTTCAGTAGTTTTCTATAAAGTAAGGAACTTCTGTCTGTCTTGGAGAACTTGATTCTGCAGAAGAGGAAACTAGGAAATTATATTTTATCATATAGCTATTGAAATAAATTTTTGTTGAAATAAATGAACAGTTTTAGTGGAGGAAAGGATTGTCTGGAAGAAATTAAATATTAGCCCCTCTTATATCCTTTTAGCTGTAATGCTAATATTAGGTTTAGTTAAGTTCTTAAACTGTTTGGATAGTTTTTAATGAAGAAATAATTGAGTCTTTGAATAGAGATGAGACTTGGCATCTGAATTTCTATAAATATGTAGCAGTCAGCATTTTACCCCTATATACTTGGACAGGACCTTTTTCAGGAACTAAAAATACGACCACACTTCGACCAAAAATGTGTTTGAGCCATGCATATTTGTAATGCTGATATCAAAATTATTTAGGAATCAATTTCTCATTTAATATATAAATATTTATGTGCATTCCATGGAATTCTGCCATGAAAAAGATCATTCAGTTCAAAAGTACTGATTAGGTAAATTAAAAGATCTCGGAAGAGTTTGATGATGCCTATTTTACCATTACTTGAAGAGGGGAAAAAGCTCTCTTATTTATAGCTTGAGTCTGCTTTATCAGTGCACTATTATTGAGGATGGAAGAAAGCCTAAGCTGAACATTCTCTGCCTTTTGGAGTACCTGAAATGGATGAATTCTTGAAGATAATTTTAAAAAGAAAAATATTTATCTTAGGAGATTTTATTTTAAAAACTGCTCTCCTCCAAAACACCAAGAGTGTGGAACACTAGTATGACAGGGAGAAAGCAGCTGGAACTGACAGAAAATGGTATTTATCTTCCCAGTAGCCACAAGGAGAGCAAAGCACATGGAAAGCATGCCTGATGTGGAAGGAATGTATTCATTGCCTAACATATTGGAAAAAAATTGTTCAAGAACAGTTTATCCATGTGAGAATGTGACCTTTGAACTGCTGCCAAAGCCAGTGTGTCTGCTGAGTAAGTTCTGGTAAAGCCAGTTACAGATGCCTCAGGGTGCCTGTAACTCTCAAATGAAATCTTTTTTCCAAATTACTCAACAGTTAAAGAGAAATATGTTACCTGCTTAATATTATCTGGTTCTGTCAGAAAAAAAAAAAAAGAAAGAAAGAAAGACATATTTTATTTCTATTTTTTTCTCTACTCCTCCTTCACATGGTGCATTTTTTAAACATGTCCTGCTTTAAAAAAAGAATAAATCCCAAAGATCTTTCAGTTTTGTGTGAGAACTACGCTTCTCATTGTCATCTGTTAGAAGATAGGAATCAGGAACTCACATTATAAAGATTAAAAGCCTTTTATTGTACATTAATGAGAATCAAGGTAACCTTGTCAGTATTTTGCAACCTGGGAGGAAACAGAGTATGACCCAGCCAACACAATGGATATTGCCAGCAGTAAGGCCGTGGGGAGGCAAGAATAACAACTTCTGTAAGTAGCAGTCAGAAGGGTTACAAATGGCATGGTCACACATATCAGTCCAGGAAATAAAGGCTGTTGGGCAGATGGACAAACAAAATGATTTAGTGAGGCAGAAGAAGGAGGCAGCTGTCAGAGCTGGTGCAGTGAGCACTGGACACTAAGGAGGGAATCTGCTGAGTCAGGTGAAGAATAAGGGTCAGTGAGAATAAAATCTTAAATTTCCCTTTCATCGTCTCCCCTCTCCTCAGTCCGCCCTCTCCCTGTTCCTTAAACACACAATGGTGTGTTAAACACACAAGGTCACAGATACCAAGATAGCAGGCAGCCTGTAGTGAAGCTGAGAACAGCTTTCAATGAGGAGCCTGCTCACAAGTATTAGAAATAAGGGAATTACTTTGCCTTTTAAGAGCTGTCAGTCAGGATAGAAAATGAAATGAAAAATTTCAATAGTAATTAGTGATTTTTGTTTCTCAAATTTTGTTGACAATTTTGAAATCCTTTTTATGAGACTTGCTTTTTGGGTTTGTGTTTGTTTTTAAGGTAAGTCTTTAGTGCAGTCTGTGTTTCACATAAAATGTTTTAGATTTCAAATCACTAATCACTTTTGAAAAAAACTTAGGTATGTTATCCATCTGTAAATGATGCAAATCATTGGTCTTAAAAATGCAGTTCTAACCAAAACAAAGCATAAATTGAAAAAACTTTTTCTCTATTGAGTTAGGAAACTGTCAACTGCTCTGTCAGCTTGTAATACGTCACTATGCCAATTTGATTTTCGACACTGCATACACATGCATCTATATAGTTCTATATGACAAACACGTGCTTTAATGAGCAAGTAACAGTAATTAGAGGCAGCTGAATGTGGAAAATAAGTAAGATGAAAGGAAAGGTTCTGTATAAATATATTGACACATTCAGGTGAATTAAATGTGAAAAAATATCTTCATATGGAAAACTTAATTATGGTGGCTCTAATTAATGCAGCTTCCCATAATGCTTTAAACACACATTCTTTAATAATGCATCTGAGGTTGCACTTCAATTTAGATACTTTCTGAACATTAGCTTGGTGTATTGTTTGGGTCTAAAAGTGAGTCTGACCTACATAGCCATTTGTCCAAACTTGTTAGGCCTAATATTAATAATTCAGGGCAGATCAGTACATTTCTACACAGCCAAGGATAATTCATGTAATCCTGCATTCCTTTTGCAATTTCTTTGCCATCCCTTTTTCCTTACCCATCCCACTCCCTGAATCACACATAAGTGCTGATGGCATATTGTCCAAAGAAATACTTGTGTGGAAATTTTATTCGCAGATTGTTAATTTTTTTTAATGTTTTCAATCTCTTTCCTATTCCATTTAACTGTAGTTTTTGCAGCAAGAGGCCAAATATATGTATATATTTATATAAAACGCAGCCACGTTGGGATGAAATCTCTAAACTGGATGACATATTCCTCTTGTTTCTTCCATTTTGTGCAACAGCTATGGTCTAATTCTCTATATATTTTTTCCAGTGACAGTGCTTGCTGTGAACGGTGGGGGTTGAACCCCAGAGGGGACAGATCATGTGTACATTGATGTGTTTGAAGGAATTTCTTGTAATTGATGACAATTGACAAACTTTTGATTTATTTTTCCTCTTGCTGCCTTGGAACACGGTCCCTACTATATTTTAACTGCACACTGATAGTGATCTATTGTGAGTAAAAATGGGTTCCCTGTAGCCCAGAGTGCGGTCCAACCTGTCTTTCTCTAGCAGAGAGTATTTTTGTTCAGTATTTTGGTTCTTTTCTTTATTTATGTTGCATGTAGCAGTGACGTCATACCCACAAGTTTCTCATTGTTTACACCAATGGAGATTAGGGTGACGTTGAAGAAAATACAGCAGTTTCCCCTTCTTCCACCTGTTTGCCCGTTTTTTTTCCCAAGCTTATTTTTTCATCCCTAAATGAAAATGAAATCTTGGCAATAGTATTTCCTTGAAATTATTCTGGAGCTATCTCATGAATTTTTAGGGATGTTGGTTAGGCTGGGGTAATTGCCACTATAGCACTCTTTGTCTGGTTAAATAGAATTCAATTGCCAGGTCCCTGTTTAATTTTTCGGTACTTTGTCCTTTCCATTGCACAGCTGACACAAAGAGTAGCGCAGCAGTCTTTTGCTGTCCTTATCTAACTTTTTTCTCCCCAGTGATGGAAAAAAAAGAATTAAGGGGAAAATGAATTAAATGAATTAAAAGTGTGGTTTTTAATGTATAAACCCAGAGATATCTTCAACAGGAAACAAGCTGCAGTGATTATTTTCCTGAGCTTGCTGGTTTGACATTACTTAAGTATATAAGTGGACACACTGACTTTTCAGGACCTTAGCTGTGAAGTTTTACAGTATTATTAGATATAGAATGTGAGCTTTATGGACCACTTCATGTCAATCTAGGCTATACCACTTAAAAGTGTACAGAATCTGTAAAGGCTCTCATCAGCCGCTTAGTGTGTACACTCATGGTGAACACAGCATTTGGGACATGGAAAGAATTTGCTGCTTAGAAATACAAGCGGTGCAAAGAAATGTGCTGGTTATAGGGCAGTGATGGGATTATATAGGCTTGTTCTTTCAAAGAGCAAGGAGGATAGAGTATCTCAGAGCTGCAGTGAAGCATTGCTGTGCCAGATTGAGGCTGTAACTTTACTGTGTAACTGCAGCTATTCTGAGTAAAGGAGTCCATGAAACTTCAACATTGTATTCTCAATTTATTGTGTGAAAACATTTCAGGTCTTAATCAGGACTGAGATATTTTTCCCCTCTCAGCTCTACACACTGTAGGACCTTGCAAAGAATCAAGGAATAATTTATGCTGTTGATAAAGTTCTGGCCTTCTAGAAATTATAGTGGCCTGCATTATGGTTATCATTATTTACTATTTAGTTTATTGTGGTGCCTGAAAACTGCACTAAAGAATTGAGGTCCTGTTGTGGAAGAAAATGTTTAAGGAGAGAGCAGAAATTTCTCCAAACATCTCTTTTCAGCCAATAGAATGACACAGCAGAAAGATGAAGCAGCTGGAAAAAGCAGATTGTGAAACAAGTCAGCTTGATAAGAATCAACAATAAAACAAATAAATTAATTTCTGTTGATGAAATGGTGAATCCTATTGACTTTAAGCCAAAATACTGGAAGTAATCTGAATTTGTCTGAAGCAATATACTTAAAATATGTTCTTATGTTGAGACCTTTCTGAACTAAAGAAGTTCGTTTAAATGGTAATAAATAAACAAGCAAAGAAGTTCTTCATGCTGTGAAACTACTGAAAAAGAAAAGGTCATATATTTTTGTTTTGTTTTTTTTCCATTTCCCCAATAGCTTAAGTTTGTTTAGAAATGCATTTTGCTTTGAGAGTACACTGGCTGAGAGTCTTCTGTAAGGTAATGAAGGAAAGGTCATGATCAGACTTGAAAATTAAAATGAATTGGTCTATAAATGTGCCATTACACCAAAACCTGTGAGTCATTCTTATATCTACTAAAAGAGGGCAAGATGTCCACTCAGATCTCCTGTTGCTTTTTTCAATTTTGACATAGAACAGTGCCATGTGAATTGGAGCAAACAAGTAACCAGTCGTCTTGGATAGCAGAAATTGCAAGAGAGTGAACAAGCTCACTTGCTAGTCTTGAAGTTGTCTTGTAAAAGTTAAATAATGGAGAGATAGATTTGCCTATTGTGTTAAGGTTAATAAATGCTCACAAACAGTTTAAGGTACACTGCTGTATTTTTCAGGAAACTGAAACTGCTGGGCAGAGTCCTGTCTGTGTTTCAGTCTCATGATGCTTACCAGCATTGCTGACAGGGGATCACACTGGTCTGGTCGCCCTTGAATGCTGATGATTTTTCACTCATAGTTTGGATCATGAGAATTTGATGAATTGAAATAACATTGTACATTTCAATTCTGAAGTGTTTTGTTTTGGGACCTTTTTGTACCATTCGGTGGTCAGGAAACCTCCCGTTCCTGCTCCTAAGCAACTGCTACCTGAGATCCACTAGATGTCCTCGGAGCTCTACTCTGACTGCGTTGAGCCCGGGAAAAAGCACCAGTGACGGGAGCAGTACCAGGATGGGGTACAGCCTATATGGTTCACAAAAATTCAGGAAGGAAGAAGGAATACTTTGTTCTGCTTGCTTTAAAGTTAAAAAAAAAAAAAAAAAAAAGAAAAAGGAGCTGTTCCTTGACATTTTAGGTAGAGAATAATCTGCAGTTTCCTTTGCTTATTTTTGCAGCTGGAAATATTTCCCATTACTGTTTGTGAACTCTAAGTAACACTTCAGATCCAGACAATCTACACATTTTAACTGTACTTTTTGACTTTCTGAGATCCGAAAGTCAAGCTTCTGTGAGAAGCTTAGACATCTGGGGAACTATTCTTTCTTTTATAGAATGGAAGGCTACTGCCTTCTGAGAAAAATCGCATCTAAAAGTTTCTAGAAGTATTTGTTTACTTTATACATTATTGAAAGAAACTTTGCTCTCCTTTTGCTTTTAATGAGTAGTTCATGTGTGCCTTGTTCTGTAAATTATTAATCAGTCTTAACTTAACGTCCATAAAAACGTCCCCTGATTTTTACTGATTAGTTTTACAAATGTTGTGTGATTGTCATCATATTAATTAGAAGGATCTGTTCTTCTGCTTTTTTTTTTGCCTATTTATTATACAATTGAAAATAGGGAAATAGTTAATGTCCCAATTTTTGTTTTCACCAGTATCAAATTACAATTCTGTTCAACGTTTATAACACATACAGGAATAGAAATGAGTAGGAATGAGTTGATTCTTATGCAGGTTCTACAGGTGTAAAATAAATTTAACACACACCCAGAGGCTGTTCTTAAGGTCCCCCTGTCTCTGATAATTCCCATTTTCTGTTAATGTTTATGGAAGTTTTATAGAAAATGGTATGTGTGTGGCTGAACCATTTAAAATCATTTCTGTCCTGTCTTGGATCTTGTCACTAGTCATCCCTACTAATAATGTGTGTTTTGCTTTATTTAAAATAAGTATTGTATTTGGTGTGAATGTAACTGACTGTATAAAAAGAATGAAGAGTAACAGCATGTTTTCTTTCCAAAAGTTATTGCTCTGATATGCAGTTGCTTATATACTGGTTGAAACCCTTATGGCAAGCCCTTTCTGCTACTTATGTTTCCAGGTCCAAGCCTGTTTCCTGCATGTTAATGATGTGAAATATTCAAATGATGCATGATCTCCAGAACAACTGACAACAATAGTTAAAAACAGTCCCTGAAGGGCATTGCTTTTGAGAAACACCATCATGTCCTTCCCCTATTGAAGACAAGGCCTTAAATTTCCAACTTTATTGGGTTTAAGTCTGATAAAAATGATACAAAAAGTTTTTCTTCCCAGCTTTCTTTGCCCTTAAGGATGATTTCTTTTTAATTTCCATAAATGTGTCCTATCATATTATTAATTGTTGACAAGATATGGCCAGAAGTAAATGAAAACCAGGGACTGTTACTAACCAATGACATAGCAGTTGAGAATTTCTGAGCGGTGTGTTTTGCTACATGATTTGATTAGAAAAAGTCCTTCAAAACAGCTATAATTACAGCAAAATGGGCCTGCTTTTTTACCTCACCTACTGCTAGTGTGTCTCACAAATGCCCTTTATTTTTCTTTCATATCCTTAAAAAATTAGGAAGTAGAGATACTGGAAAGACTGTCACACTTTTGGTAACTTATTTCACTTTTCTTTTGCTGTCCAACTTTTCAACTTTAAAGAATGTGTTGGGAAGAGTTAGACAGAGGGAAAACATGGGAAAATGCTGTTTTGAATTTTCTGCGTAGTTTGAATGTGTATGCATCAAAAGCTGCAGTGGAAACCTTCTTACTAAAAGCCAAACTCTGAGGAATGATGTACTATGCAATGAACAAGCCTGATGCTGCATGATGAATTTCTGAACAGCTGTAAGATAACTCCACTAGGATGCTAAAAGAACATGGCAGTAGTCATGTGAGCAAAGTTTTAGAGGAATGGAGTCGCTGCTGAAGAGATCACTCATTCATCTCCCTCAATGCCTGTTTTCCACAATCATAATGTTACCCTTGCTTGACAAGTATACTGTATGGCAAGCCATCAAGGCCTTAGAACAGGACTTGACCCATTTGAGTGATTTCAATCCCTCTTTCCTGGTGACTGTGGGATTAAGAAACTGGAAAAAAAAATTCTTTTAAACTGAATGTCATTACCATAATGCAAAAAAGATATCCTAAACTGAAGGTACAGGCCAGAGAAACATTACCTTTTTCTGCATTTGCTTTTAAGGTTTTGTTTTTGCCTGTCAGTGTTGTTTTGTTTTTAGTATAATTGAGTCAGTTCAATCTAAACCATTACCAAAAGTTGGTTCAGTGCAACATGTGAAACAATCTAAATGGCCTTTGGATTTCTTGAGATGTAAACATACCTGATTCAGATGACATGCAAAATTCCAGGATGGTAATTATAGAGGGATTTATAAAATAGGATGCTCTATATTTCTAGAAATACATAACAAGGACATTCAGATGACTGAAACATAAAGATATTCTGTCTAAACTAGCATGTGTTTTGGAACTAACACCTAATTCTACATTCAGTTGTTTTGTTCTTGACTGACTTTTGAATCCTGAGCAGAAACTATGCCAATGATTGGTTCAGCATGTTTCAGTGGACCAATGCTCTGTGTGCTTTTGGTGATGCCTTATTTGTGAACTGATCTTAATGTCAAGCATATTTACCATTTTTAGTTTTGTTTCTTATATGGGCAAATTATGGTATTCTGTCAAGAGTTAATTTGAATTCTTGAAGACATAATGTAAACAAAATTAATTTTTTGGAAAATTATATTAATATCTTGTAACTCTCTAATAATGTGTGATTAATTTCAGTAAAGGAGTTCCTTGGCACAGTTTAATACAGAGAAATTATTATAATATGTTTAAAAATAAATATATATATGTATATATATGTGTGTGTATGTATAACGCGTATGTGTGTGTGGGCGTATGTAAGAATAGATGTGTATGTGTGTTTCTGTGTGTGTATAGTATACATACATGTATATATTTATATATAAAGAAATCTCTGATTTTTACAGGAAACGTGATAGGCCAAAAATATCTAATGGACTAGCAATTTCTGTTTTGATTTTAACTCAATGGTATTAATTGTGCCAAGGGAAAAGCGTATTCTTAGTATTCTGTGCTTTTACTGTGTTCTATTTTGATCCAAACACTTGACTGTAAACAGTAATTTTTCCCCATGACTGCGGTCACCCTCTAAGACTGAACAGAAATAAAGAGCAATTAATCTTTTGCCCTACTTTTAATGTACAGCCAAAGTGTTATCAATAATCTCATTGCATTTTTTTTTCCTGGGTCAAGACTGTTAACATTAACTAAGGCCTGTATTAAATCCCTTAAATTACCTTCCAGCTGCCTTGTTTTATATATAACCTTGCCATTAACCTGCTGCTCTTCCTCTCCTCCCATCCAACACATGGTTATAGCCAAGATGTCCATCTACAAGAGAATGAGACTGGCATGTTGTTTTGATTGCGGACGCTCTGAGCGTGACTGCTCTTGCATGTCAGGCAGTGTACATAGTAACATGGACACCCTTGAGAGAGCCTTCCCACTTTCTTCTGTCTCTGTTAATGATTGCTCCACCAGTTTACGTGCCTGTAAGTTTTAACACCAACACATGCTGTTCCATGTCTGTGGTGTCTGTGGTATCATCCCTGTCTTGTGTCGTGCATTGTAGTTCTGTGAGTTTTACTGGGCTGATGCTTTTTTTAAAAAGTCAACCCCAAATTTGATTACAGCTCTGTATTTATATTTCTGTTTTTATTTTTAATGCAAAATTATGTAAATCATTATTTTGCTTTGTGTGCTCTTTATGAAGCATCCTCTTGCAGTAGCCTGTAGGACCTTAGTAGTGCAGTGTTGTGACATTTTTTCTATTTAATTCAAACAGTACAAATTGTCAGTAATTAAGCAATAAGTGCTTCAGTGGAGGACCAGACCTGTGTCTAAATCTGTGACTGGTGCCAAGTGGGTAGCTTTAATAATGCTGCCACTAGAGCACCATACAATGGGCAGTGAATAAATATACAGGATACAACGTAGTAGCGGAACTGTAGTAGCTGGAATTCTATTCTGTGTTGCTACTTTTATCTTTGGTTTTGTTTGTAACTTTTTCTCAGTAAGGCAGGATCTTCCATCTAATACTGAAGCCACAGGAATGTTTGTGCTTTTTGTGAAAATGGTTGTACTTTTTGTAGGGCCTCTTTAGAAAAACTAGGTTGATGCAAATCCCTGGTACAAACAATTTGAAATTAAGTGTAGTCTCTGTTCCCTAGGACAGTAACATTCTGGAATGTGCCCTGAAAGCTCTTTTGAAAGATCAGAGTTGAGTAGGAGAAAACAGAAAACCTAGGACAATTCTGCATGGCCATTAATTCTTCAGACAAACTGTAGGGATTCCAAAACTTGGAATATCAGTGAGGAAGAATGTTAAATGGCTTTCTGTTTGTTTGTTTCATTTTCTTGTCCTCTATAGTCATTCTTAACAGGCAAAACTATGTCTTGGGACGGGAGCTGTTTTCCTTTCCCTACCGAAATGGCAAAGAAAAGCTATAAAATTATTCAGATACAGCTATGAGAATAGATTGGAGTTTTGACCAGGAAGCATGTCCATTTTCCAAGGCAAGTCATTATGGATGAAAGTGCCTTCCGCTGTGAAGACTATAATGTAGTTTTTTGGTTATGCACCTGGTTGTCTTTTGGTACCATATGTATTGCAGCGTGTAGTCCAAATGGTGAATGATTTTGCTTTAACTATTTTGACTTATGAACTATTTTTGTTTTATTTGGTCACAAATATAACAATCCTATAATCGTTACATTTCTTTTTGTCTGAAGACCATATTAATGAAAAGTATTCAAATAGGATTTCTTGGAGGTTTTACCAAAAATCATCTCTCTCTATCTGTGTATAAGCACTCTGAACATCCTAGCTATCTACTTGTTTGCAACTCATGTATCACCAGAAGGTGGATGGTTCCTAGTTTTAAGTCCTGTTCTAAATCACAGGAGATTTTATCCTATAACGAGAATTTTATCACGGTAAAATGTAGCAAAGCATATTTTGCTAAGAAAAGTGAACAAGAAACCTTCCTGTACTGAGAATTGCTGCAGGCAGTTTTTTGTACAGTGTAATAGCCTCAGTAACACCGTGCCTGGTAGAGTTTGTAGAGTGCAGACTGGTACAGAGAGTACGTGGCTGGTCCTGGCACTGGTGTTAACAGCAACCAGATTAGGATAAATTAATACATCCCCTGCAAGTGGGTAAAATTTCTGCCATTAGCACTATTTGGCAAGGAAAGAAAAACTAATTTGTAGGTTTACCACAGCTTTCAAGTCCACTTAAGACTCTACAGAGACAGATAAAGTAAACATTTTTGATTGTGTTGCCTGCTGAGCCAAAACACTCCACAGTAATGGTATTATTCCCAACAAAAGCCAGTGTTTTTTGGGAAACATGTTAGAGCTATGTTATATTTTGAAGGATAAGTGATATTGACAGCTTTGAGGATTTTTAGCATCCTGTCCTTCAAGGGCCTTTTCCCCCCTTCACCACTCCATCAAATCAAAAGAGATCTCAGTCTTCCCCTTGTGAGACTAGTCACCTTTGACTGTTAATACTAAGCACGAAAATCAATACCAATTCGCACTCTTTGCAAAGCAGCATAAGCCTTTCTTTTCCAATTAAAATATATGTATGCACGCAACGTTGCACTGGCAGGGCTTCAATAGAAATCAGTGTGTTTTCGTTGCACTGCACGGGGCTCGGACGATGCCCATCTTGACAGAGCTAGTTAGCTCAAAGAATGGTGGGGAGAGTCAGCTTTTCATTAAATATGAGCAGATGTGAAATGTAGAGTGTTTGACAATTAGAAATGGCAGCAGCAGGGCCCCAGAATCAAAGTGAGGTCAGATTGGTGGATCAGATTACCTCTCTTACATTCTTTAGTTGTTCTGAAAATCATTTTGAATTAGTGTCAGTGGAGCCATGATGGGTTTTGCCCTTTGTCTTTTATGCTATGACTGTATTGTTTCCCCAGACACTCATTAAAGGTCATTATACTATTACAGGGCTTGCTTTGGTCGTGGTGCCCCAGTTGAGTTGGTTTGCTTCTACAGTTGCTTAATGTACTTTTTTTTAAACTTTCCTTTTTTTTTTTTTTAACTTTTTGATTATAAAAGCGGGCTTTTTTTTTTTCCCAAGATAAATAAAATCACAGACCATTATATGAATCTTCTTGAAACAATGGGTAGTTCTTTTAAGAATTAGTGCTTTTTCTAAAAATCAGATGTTGAGTAGAAGATAGCAATTTATTCAGTAGTGTACACAGGATTTAATTTTCTAATTGTATAATCTGCAGAGAAAGTAACACTTGCAGTGTATTTCCACTGTGAATGAGTCTCTCTGTTATTATATTGTTTCTACTTTCAGCAAATGAAAATCATATTTTGATTAAGTATAATTACATTAAAAGAGCTTTTGAGTTTATAGGCTGTTTTCTGGAAAAAAATAATTATTCTATATGTAAGGAAAGAGAATTTTAAGTCTCTTTTTGGGCCTACATTTTTTGTTTTAGCTGTATTTTGTAGATTGCTACATGAATAGCAAATAGTTCAAGTATTTTTCGCATTGGAGACTCAAGTCAGAGTGAAGGGAGGCACTTGGCCCCTGAAAAACCCCGGATACAGTGAAATTATGTTATTAACAAGTGTGATGTTTCTGCTGAGGTCTGTGCCAAGTCTTGGGGGGTGCCATTCAAATGATTAATTGATACAGACAGAATCTTAACCTGAACCATTTAATTTCTGTGTTTCTCCATCACCATATGGCCGTGCTTCTCAGGAACATGTAAAGTTCATGTTCCTAAAGAAAACCATTCCTAAAGTTGTTGCTGCACCCACTGCCATGGGAATCTAAATTTTCAAGGATATCCTTGATATTAGGCCAAGACATACCTAATTCAGCTTGTAAGAAAACATGCATTGGCATGCTCTGGTAGTTCTGAGAAGCTTTATGGGAAGACTTTTGCTTTGGTGACTATCTCTGGAGACAAAGACAAGAATAATTATTACTATATTTTTAGTTCAAGGTTCAGCCCAGACTCTTAGACATCTTACATGAAAAGACCATGCTAAGACAAGTTGGAAAAAGCTTTACTTTTGAAAGAAGCAAAGCATGTATCTACCTGTGTGCCAGACAAAATTTAAAGCCATGTATTCCATACAGTCTTCTAGTGTCAGCACATGTTTTATTCTGTACAGACAAGTTACCTGCTGAATCTTTCTCAAAGGACCTAAAATCACATTCTGCAAGGTTAGGTGAACATTTTGGGTACCAAGGTTGGTGAACTGTGCTGAAACTATAACTGGTGATGTGTCCTTAGCCAGTTAGACCAAGAAAAGCTCCAGCTTCTTCATTGACCTGTTAGTTCAGACTCTGCCTGTGTGTCTTTACAACTGAAAAAGCCAAATTCTATACTGGGAGTTGAAATTATGTATAACTTACTGATTTATCCTGGGAGATGGATGCATAACACAGAGAAATTGGTCAGTGTACCTAAAACTCAGCAGTTGTATAACTATGCTTGGGCTTTTCTAAATGGGTTGGCAGTTATTAAGTCCCAGGTTCCTGAAATACTGGATGAAAAGCCAGCATACTCTATTTCTCTTAGAATACAAGAGAAAATCCTGTGCTTTCTACAGAGGATCTATCCTCTGCTTTTCTAACCTACTACTTCTCTAGTCCTGCTGTAGTGGCCAAGACAAGAAGTGCTTGCTGTCATGCATGAGCTGAGGTGCAGAAAGGGCAGATATGTGGCCTGTCAGGAGATAACTTTCAGTGCTAGAATTTTTTGCTCGTCTTTTAGCAACAATGGGTTTCCTTTCACAAGTATGTGTGTACCACCTTGTGGTAGCTAGAGACTGAGATGCTCAGTCAACCTATGAATATCATCACTTCATTTTATAAATATAATTTACATTATATTTATAATGCTGTGATTATGACAAGGTGGGGTAGTACCACTGCTCTCTCCCTCTACACACCTTTTCTGAGCTGTGAGGCTGTGAGACTTCTGCCGTGGCCACAGGAGGGAAGTAGACCTGTTTGCTTTGAAAAATCTTATTTTTGCATATAAATCCTTTCTCTTTTATATAACCTACTGACCTCTCTGTGGTCACACTGTCTCATCTTTGGCCTGCACAAAAAGCCAATACTATGGTTTTACTGTTTTGAGGAAGAAGAGATTGAAGGAATAAATAAGCACTTGGGTTTTGAAAATGAAAACAATTGAGAAAGGAAAGACAGATGCTATCTTTTCTAAATGGCATAAGGTCCTGAACAAGGTATTATAATCAGATCGTTGTGGTTTTTGCAGCTCACTTCTGTGGAATGACCCTTCCTCTTTATACTGGACAATATAGAAAGAGCACCGTGTTGTATAGTCTAACTTTTTTTTTTTTTATGACATCAATGAAAATGGAACGTTAGAATGAGATATAGTGCCAGATAAATTCTTGCTAAGTCAAAGACCCAGAGAATATAAATAATTCAGTGAAAGGAACTATGTATGAAATACTGATTTATGTAAAACTGGTTCCAGATATTTTCCTTTCAGGATGACAGATTTTTACTTCAGTTACATTGGTTTCCATGCATTCAGTGTAGTATTCCTGAGAACTGACGTGCTATGACTTATCTTCTAAATACCTCTACAAGACTATTTTTCCCCTTTCAAAATACTGAAAATAATGTAAAAACGGATATCTGTGTTTATTTTAGTTATCAGTTTTTAGGAAAGAGTAATATTTTAGATAATTCAGTTAAGATACAAGTCCAGTACCACTGAAAAAGAAATCAAGCATATACATCTTAACAATTGCTACTGGGGAATGAAGGGAATCACCTTCCTTAGCCTTCTTCTGAGAATGAACCACTGTGAGAAAGTTGCTATTGCTAAAACTGGGCAGTGGGGTTTTAAAGTCTATAAAACCAGATAATGGAACAATTGAAAAAAGCACCACTGTGGAGAATCCCACAGTGTTGCTTTATAGAGGGTCTTACGGTGTAGCCACTGTTGTGAAGTCAGAGCTTGTACCTGCTGGAGATCTTCATATCTGCAGCCAGCTCCATAGCATGGTACTGGCAAATCAGAAGTCAGACACCATGAGATCTGCTTTCCTGGGGCAGGAAATTATTCTTCTACTTTCAGAATTAATTTATATCTGTAATTCTGCATTACCTACTTTCTTTCCATCTTCTTCTTGTTGCAATCCTACAAATATGTGTGCAGGTGTTTCCACTAAAGAAGATGGGATGAAATGACTCAATAAATGCCATCAGAGTCTTAACCAGCATTCAAGAACTGCTTGCTGGAACAGTAGTTTCACTGAGCCAACACTTTGTCTGCCTTTCTTGCCCTCCTAATGTCCAGCCCTCCAGGCGATCTCCTTCTTGATCCAACTGTACTTTTCTCTGCTTCTATCTCACTGTTATCAATACAGTGATCAAAGTGGTCTGGTATATGCTCTCATGAGACTCCAAGTGTCTATTGCATCACTTTTTTCATATATATGAGTGCACCATGAATTTTGTGTTTCGTCTTCAAACACTTAAGAGACAACATTAATTACAAAGCAGGGGAAAGTAACATGAAACAATAGATGTTTTGCAATAGGTGACTTCAACTGTGTAGTTAGGCTCTAAGACAAAAAATTAATCCCTTTTATTGTTCTGTACTTTATTAGAATCTGAATGCTGCTAAATTATTTAAGCTTCTTTTGGGCATAGTATGAGCATATAGGTGAATACTGAGTTGTGGAAATGCAGTAGTGGAAAAAACCACGGACCAATCCCTCCAAACTAAGCTGTTTTCAGAAGTTAGAATGGTAAAAATGAGAGAACCTGGCTCATGGCTAGATAATATAGATAATGAAGCATGCACTTTCTCAGGTGAGTTTTGTGATGCAGCATATAATATCGCTGTAGAGTTAACTCTGCGGCAATGAGACTCCATCCATCAGAAGGTAAAAGAGAGAGCTTTATGAAGAAAAGACTTGTCTTTTATAGATGAGTTCACTAGGTAGATTCATATTGGTTAATAAGTTAGTAAGTAGAGACAACCTTCGAGTTTATTGGTGGAAGGAGAATAACAATCTCTTGAAAAATATCCTAAGATAAATATTATAAATCTCACCTGTAATATGTTTATAAACACTAGGTATAGATATTATTTATAACTTTTTCTTTGCACTCCCTCACAACTTCCCAGGATAGCCTAAGAAAATTGCTGATTTCTCTCTGACTGAGCTGTCAGCACCCACAGTATAACCCTATGCTGGTGAGAGTGAGCTCTGCCTGATTTGTGGTGTCTGTAAAAAGGAGATGAACTCTCACATCATCATGGGATGGAGGCATTGCTAAGTTTAGCGGTGAAACCTTTGAGGAATTGGGATAGTGGGGGAAGGAAAGATCAAGAAGTCTGCATTTAATTCCTTTAGGCCCTTATGTTGAGTAGTGATTCTTGCCGGGGTCATAGGAAGGGACTAGTGAGTGGCTTGGTTTATGGGTACAAGCTAGGAAAGATGCTGTCTGCATCCTGTGGAGTGAATTTAGCAGAAGGTCTTATGCAAGGTGACATGGAAATTATGTTTGCATTTTTAGTTCCTGAGTGTGGCTGGTTGTCATGAAACTCACCATGACAGTTTCTTACCACCAGGCAGCACATTCTTCCTGTTACCTCCTTGGTGTGGGACAGATGCTGGCCGGTTAGGTCTCCTTCTCTACTGCTTTCGAGCTATTTCAAGCGACAGATGCCAGAGCTGGCTCGGTTTCAGCTTGAGCATTTCTGTCATAGCCCTGCCTTGAGCCCAAATTCTGACCTTTACTATATGAAGTAAAGTATTTATGAACAAGCAGTGGCTTGATCCAGAGCAGGCTTAGAGCAAATGTCAAGTGTCAAGTCAGTCTCCTGCCTCCTTATACCACCTGCATTAGGAACCTGGATTAGACCCTAGACTACAACGTTGACTGCCTTAGGCTTTATGGGTCTGGAGAGACATAACTTATTAACAAAGAGTTATTAAATTTTTATCAGTTTTATAACGCAATGTAAATGCCTTCTATGAATCTGCATTGTATTCATTATCATTTAAAATGTTCATTAAGTCAAAGTTGCGTTTAATTTACTTTTAAATGTGCCTTTGGGAGGAAGCTTTTTAAAACAGCTGCAGGATTGAGAAGCTCATTGATTCTGAGAAGTTGTTAGTACCATCTTTCAGGATAGGTCCCCCAAATTTATTACCATTTTGACTCTTAGCTAGTTTGTGTGGATGTTATTGGGCAAGGTCTCAAATTAATAATGAAACAACAACAGCAGAAAACTATCATCTCATGGTAATCACAGAGACACTTTGATATGTAATTAATTTTCTTTTCCAATTTCTTCAAAACTAAAGAATTTGATATATGAATTCTGTACATATCATACTCTTGTTATAATTTATTTTCTTTTATATCCTTATTCTTTGGCTCCTTTTATAATTCAAGGAAAAATCATGTTCATTGGCTTGGAATATTTCCCCTCAGACTGAGAGAAAAAGTCTTCTGGCTCGTATCTTACACATTTCATGTAATCTGAAGGTGTTGTAGTATATAGAAGGAGGTGCTCACTGAAGTATACAAGAGACCACCATATAGTTACAACATATAAAGTGGAAGGCAGTTTAGTATAAAATCCCCTAGAATGACAGCCCTAGCTTTATATATGGCAATGTTTTTGCTTTTGATGCATTTTGATGTAAAAATAGGATAAATATGGAAAAAATCAAACGCAGTGGATTCATCATCTGATTATTCCATGAGACTCCTAGCATATTTAATATGTGCATACCTTTAATCAGGTTTGTAGTGACATTAGGAGTCATTAATATAAATTCTATGTATTTCATACTTCTAGAATTGAAAGCAGGGGCAGCAAACCTATTTCTTACCTAGACTTGGAAAATCTATTGAATTAGAACAAGAGATCTTCAGATTTCATTAAAGTCAGTGTAGATCCGGCAGAGTGGATCGGCCCCCAGTCTGGAAGTCAGAAGCAACTTACAAGACAATTTTTCTGGGTTTTTGTATTTTCTGTTGAGTACCTAGAGGTATTCTGAGGTTTTTGTATATGCCAGGAAACACAACCTTGTGAATTATTTATATTCTGTGTGAAAAGAGGAGATTGTTGTCGTATGACTCCATATGTGGTTCTTGAAGTGCCACAAGACAAATGCCCGTGCTTCATTGTTGCTTTGACTGGGGTTATAGTAAACAGGAGGGAGTTGGACAGAACACATGAGGAAATGTTTTAATTGATTTTTAAGAAATCATAAATACATTTATTTCATTATGTAGGTTCTTAACTGTGCGGTAATATCCTTTAATTAGATTAAAGTTCAGTCATCCTTTCACTGTTTGAGACTATTCACTAGCTTCTTTTACCTTTTTTTTAAATAATACAATGATATATCTTTCCTTATGATACTTTATTTAATATTGAATGCTGTAATTCTGTGATTCACTTACTATCAAAGATTTTAGGAAGCATAATGTGTGCTACCTCCCACAGACATGCTTCACTGATACTGATCAGATCTTGTTAGTGCAGTACAATTATTCTCAAAAGGAAGGGTAGAGAAAGCAGCATTACTGTGTAAGATGTGTCCAGTGTTATCTGGTCAAACACTCCTGTGTGCATTTTAGTTTGACTGGAAATTTTACCTAGGCAAATGGGAAACAAAAGTGCCACAAGGCAAAGATCCCAATCTTGACTTTGCCACTGACTTAACTACATGACTATAGTTCTCCTCAGAGAACGAAAATACTGTATTCTCTATCTATTATACTGTATTACATTTTGTGCTAAGAAGTGCTTTGAGATCTTTACATTTTGAACTCCTAAATATAAGCCTCAATGTCCTTTTGACACAGTTGTTCCCCTTCAGAGGCCAGTTTTCAGAATTTCTGGTCTTGCTTAAGAATGTAGATGCACAGCAAGAACGAGAGGAGAGTGAAATGGGATGGTGTGGGGAAATTGCCATACCTGCCTTGCTGATGTCTAAATTAGAGAGGTTTAGCAAGGGTATACTATATGAGAGGGCAGGGGTAACTTGAGTTTATCTGCATCAGCAGAGAAGTTTCTCTGCTGCCATATTTTTTAAATAATCTGAAGTTTTTAGCTGCTTCTGAACTTTAATTGGAATGCAGACCTTGTTTACTATGAAGAACTGCTGAAGGAAATCCAAAAATTCATTACAGCATCTTTGATCTTTGTCATGCAATTTCCTTTGCTTCTTCTTGCATAAAAGATTTTGCTTGCACTAGGCATGTTCCTTTCTCCATTCCTGTGTTCCTGACATTATCTCCATACTCTCACTCCATGGTGCTATATGTTCCATGACACAGCATGTCTGAAAATATGGAGAGAGATTTTTACATCACCCTGTGCTCTGGAGGAAGACTGGCAGCAGGAAGTGGAGGCTCTGTTTTGAGCAAACACTTGCCAGAATGAACTGGCAGGTGTGCCATCTAACAATGGACAGAGTTTGGTCTAAGATTAGCCCTGCATCTGTCATACTTAGATGATCTCTTATAGAATTGGTGATTAAGTAAAAATAGCAGCTTGACACATGGATAGTAATTTATTAGTCATGATAAATATTTGCCTAGAAGGTAAAGTTTTATTGGCTGATAGGACAAAGACTCTTCTTGAAGAGAATAAAAACAGTTGCAAGTTTTGAGCCTGATGTAGAGATGATGCTTATTCCTGTTCCATGAGCAATATGTGGTAAATCCATAAGGTGCAACTGATAGCATATTTCATTGGCAGGAATTTTTTTTTTCTTTTATTCATGCTTTACCTCTATTAGAGTAATTCCTGATCTACCAGAACATGCAAGGACTGCCAGGTTCTCTGTGATCAGTCAATCAGAAGATGGGCGGCAGCAAGGAAGTGATACAGTATTTATTTAGAATTGCAGGGTATGAAAATGACTATAATTCACACGATGAGACAGCAGAAGGATGAGAAAAAGTGAGATGCACTGCTGAACAGAACAGGATGTGCTTTCCTGGCTTCTGCTATGCACTGTCCTTTCCAACATATGGGACATGTTTCCCAAATATTCAGATGACATGCCAATATTTCTCATCAATAATGGACTCTTGGCCATTCTTGTATCTTGTCTTCTTTTTGACAAGAAACACTGTTTTTTACTTGGTTCTCAACAAAGCCAATAAGCTTTCCAGTGAGCTAGCAAACTGAGTTGTAATAACTGCTCTTGGTGTTCCACAGAAAAAAAGTATTTACCCTGCCAGGTGAGGTTGCACATTTTAAGAGTTATACAATGTTAAATTTTAATTTTTGACAAATGATGTTTTGTGTAAATTGGGACATGAAAGCGTAACTTTTGTTTCATTTTATGAGCAGGATTCTGCAGAGAATTAAATCAGTTTTCATTTGCAAAAGATCTAAATTTTTCAATAGTTCTTAACAGATGAATTCTTTTTTCCATCAAAACTTGTTTTCCAGAGAAAAGTTATTCAAGGAAAAATAAAAAAATAGATAAATACATATATGAAGAATTTAATTAAATATATATTGATTATTTGTATTCAAGAGTCTCCCTGCTCTGAGTAACAAGATACACCTTACTGATTTCTTAATTCAGACAAAAGAGAAAAGATGAGAAGACAGCAGGGCTGGGACAGATGTCAGTCTCAGCAGATTCTGTAATGATAATCATGGTGCAAAGACTGCAGAGCCTGGAGTCAGTAATGTGATCCTCACTATTTGGCAGGATCCTTCCATACAAGGAGTCCAACGTGCAGGCATCTTACACTTTGGAGAGCTACATGACTCAACAGAATCCCTTAGTTATGTTTGGAAAAGCAGTAGTTGAACAAACAATTTGCAGTGCCAGGAAAGACTCAGTCCAAGAATCCAATCACACAGTCTGGACTTGACTCATCTTACATCTGAATGAAATTCTGTAAGAGCAAGGATTGACATTCTTCTAACTTGCTGACACTAGATCCTTCTGCATGTTAATTTATGAAGTATGAATTCTGTGCCCTATCTGCACTTCAGTATGCCATTAGCATACGGTTATGGCATTCTTAGGACTCCCTATGCCTGAATTTATCTCTTTCAATAGGATTATTTAATTTTTTGTTTCAGATCTCCTCTGTTACCACTACCACATACAGTTTTTTATTAGAGCATGATCTGTGGAGAACTTTGTCTTTCTGTTTTTTTCTGAATAATCCTTGAAAATGCTATCCCCTACTTTAAAGAAAGTGCCTACTCTGTTTTTGGATTCAGGGTTTCTAGTGTTAGCATGTCTAGTGGCTCATCAAACTTTAAAGGTCTTTTTGACTGGCTGATTGAGTCTTTGAATGCTGCAGCTCATTCATCCACAGCGTTACTGGTACTTCTGCTGCTAAATAGCAAAATTCTTGTTTTGCGTTTAAAATTGTAGCTTGAGGGCATACCAGAATCATATCTTTAGGTTCATATATTCAGCCTCAACCCTGAAGCTCCACATACTCCTCAGGAAACCTTCTGAAACTGTCCCTTGGCTCTCACAGATTTCCTCAGCAGTATCCCTCAGTTCTGCCCATAAGGAATATAAAATGTGTCAAAATATGCATTTGGTTTTAATCTGCCTTTAGCATATGGGTCTTTTATGTGCCCTCTTCTTTCTCCTCACACAGGACAGAATAAAATCCTCAGAGGTAGAGCTCCAAGCAATTTGATTTTGGAAGATGACTTTCTTGACAGCTGTCAGTGTCCCTTGAGCATAGGCTTTCTGGATGCTTTCAGTATCTGACTCTCAAAACATCTGGCAGCAACAGTATTTCCAAATATATTGGCATCCTGTGGCATTTGTGTTTGATATAGTTTTTTTAGGGTAATAACTAACCTGTAAGTCTTAGGAAATTTTATACATAAATTTTTTCTTTGTTGGAGAGAGTTCCTCAGCTCCAGGTGATTGTAGAGTTTATTGTGAAGTTGGTGTGATAATACAAGAGAAATCTTGGCAGTTCAGTGGTTTCCTCCAGAATCTTCTTTACTTTTTTTTTTTTTTTTCATTTTCTCAGTGCTTTCTCTTCCTTATCATGCTATCTACTTTGGAAAAGGACATCACTTGTATTTAATTTTATACTTATAGTGTGTAAGTGATTTTTGTGCTGAGCATACCAAGTGTTCTGTAGGACGCAACTAAGTAACCTGCTAATTCAACACCTTGACAATCCTCTCTCCAAAATTCTCCATTGCCTTTTTTCCTCTCCTCTTGACTCACTGCACTGTGTGTTAACAGTGAGGGTGCTCTGTTTGACTCCCTTCTGGTTTTTTGGTAATGCCCATACTCTCATCAAAGTTTTGTTAATGAATCCAGAAGTACCAAGCACAATGTAGTTGGGTTTGATGAAATTTTCTTTCTAAAGCTGTTCGTCATTATGGGTTGTAATCTGTCTGATCCTTGTCATGAACTAAGCAAGGTTGGCATCTCCCTGTAGCTTTAGTATCAAAGCAAAAACTAAAAGGACAAAACATATGTATTTTTTTTTAAATGTGGCTATTAGATTAGTTGGGTAGATTCAGTATTATTTGTTTTCTTTCTCTGTTGCTAGCCTGTGTAATTTTATGCCAATATAGTTGGTGTTACATGAAGTGTATGTGAGATGGCATGCTTTCCCCTCATATTCAGTATTTCAAAAGAGTTGAACCCTAGTTGCTGCAGAAGTTTCCATCTTATCAGTAAAGTAGGTTTTTTTAGTAATATGGAAATTATGAGAGACAATTCACTGCAGTATTTTTTTTTATGTGGAGGTATTTAGAGCCTTTTAAAGTTGTGTTTGAAAAATATGATCCTTGCTATATGCATCCATTCTTTTGAGTATTCCTTCTATTAGAAATCAAAATGATGATGTAAGTAACGGTGTTAGTAGTTGTCCCCACTGGATTTCTTATCTTAGCCAGCCCTTGCTTCCTTGCTTGTCTCATATAAGCACAGCAATCAATTTTGTCCAGTCTACTGAGAGCTTTTTGCAGAGATACGACTTTTGGGGGTTTTGGTATTATTGTGCTGTTTTACTTTCTCTTTTTTTTTTTTTTTTGCCAGTATTTATATAGAAATTATGTACTATACTTCTCTAAATTTCCATAACAGTTGATTATATTCTATCTCCATTTTTTGCTATCACTATTTTTGCTATTTTTTTATAGATTTAATCTTAGCTATTTATATCTTGATTGTTTTTTATATTAATAGATTTTGCAGGTGGTATTTGTTTTTTTAGATTCATTTGTTCAGAGCAAGAAAAAAACTTCACAGGAATGGAGTACACTGTGAACTACACTAAAGTAGGGATCATTTAGGAAAAAAATACTAATTTCTTAGTGTTATAAAGAGTATTTAACTATGTATCTGTAAGTAATAAAACTTGCATATGTGACAATAGTCTTTTAATACAACAGGTTCAATCTATTTGATGAATTTTAATGTTTACCCTGTGAGTTACAGTATTTTGCATAAAATAATTTCTTTGTTAACATTCCCTGCTTTTATGAAAGCCATAATTCAGCTAATAGAGTATTCTTAAACTGCAACCAATCTGCTAAAAATCTCTTCTGGTAACAACATTTCTATGTATAAGAACAGCTGAGAAATACTGCTCCATATTTATGCATGGATTTGAAGACAGGAAAACGGTACTGGGTCTTGAAACTCCCTGTAACCAGCAGGTGGTGGTGCTGGCTTAGAAATCAGTAGTGCCTGAGTAGCCTGTAAAAATTTCATTATGTATTGCTTTACTAAGGAAACTATTTTATAGAGAAAAAATTTCAGATGGCTCTTTTAAATTGAATACATTTTTTTCCATAAAGATCTGTACAGTGTAAGCACTTGTCTCTAGAACCAGTGCCTATGTAAATAGGCACAGCATTTTATACTTTACATATGAAATGATATGGTGGCCACACAAGTAACAATAGTGTGAAGACCTCCATCCCAGAGGAATATTACAGCTAAGCCAGAAAGTGTATTGGGGATCACCGAGCCTAGTCCTATGAAAATTTAGTAATTGGAAGTTCTTCCACTGATGTGTGTAAAAACTCAATAAGACTAATGATAAGAAAGCCAGAGTTAAATATTAATATTTCAGTTCTTCTTATTTATAGGCACAGACATTTCTAAACCCTTTTTTTCAAAGGTAAACACAAGCCAAAAGAAATTCAATGGTATCAAATTTTACAAAGTAAAAAAATATGAAGAAAACCCCAATTTTTCGCTCACATATTAACCACCTAGTTAAAAAAAGAAAGAGCCTCAGCCAAATCCTTTCAAGTATGTTTTCAAAAGTAAGGCAGCTCATGGGGAAGCAGAGGAAGAATTAAAAAAATAAGTACATAAAATCTTAGAATTTAAGCATGCGATCCCCTGGATTTATAAGAAGTGTAGGAAAATCTTTACTTCACGGTGGTATTGGCAGGGATCTAATCCATCTTCTTGTAATGAGCAAGGGAGATGAAATTTTATTTCAGTTTAAAACTTTAGGATATGCAGGTTGGAATTACACTGGAAATATGTATTTTTAAGATGTTAAGATAAATTGGCACTTCTAAATGGAAAACAAATGTAATAATTCTAATTAGATTTCTGCAGTATGAAATGTACATTTCCCCGTGTTCACAGGAAGGAAACAACTGCAGCAAGACTGAGCTGAAATTGGTGGAGTCCTGCTCCAAAGGCATGGAAATATTGCTTTCCTGTGCACTGAAATACTCTTCCTGACAAACACAATCTATGCTGTAAATACAAGATTTCTAATCCCAAGGAGCAGAGCAATCACCAAGGACTCCTTACATTTACACTTAGTTACTTCAAGGCATTGTATATTTTTCTCTGAATTTAATGGAGCTATGGGAGTGTAAACAGTAAAGTGATCATAGGCACAATGATGAGTGGCCTTTCAAATTTAGATTTTTTTTTTTAATAGCAGCTTATTTTTTGTCCACAAATAGAACATCACTGTTTTCTTTAGTGACTGATCAGATTGTGTGTTCCCACAAAGGGGAAACTTCCTTAACTTCATAAAAACAAGACAGATTCCTCCTGCAGTTTAGCAGAACTGCATAACTACAGTGTGCCCTTGCTAGTGTTGCAACTTCTTCCTCTGTGTCCCTTATAGTTTGCCTCTTTGAGGCAAAAGGACAAAGGACAATACACTTTGGGTTGTTGAAAAGGCATTGAAACAAGGATAGTGTATGACAATGCACAGAATATTATAATTTTCTCTGTGTTGCTGCTCTTAAAGAATCTCCCAAAGATGTGCCTTTTGGCTTTGCTTGTCGTGCCTTGGGGAGCTGTCAAAGGGCTACTCATAAGGAAATCATTGTCCTTTAATTGAGACTGCCTTTTTTAAGGAAAGAAAATAGAAACACAGAAATAAAAAGGATGTTACAGTTATTCAATGTTAGAGGCACACTTTCTTATCTAATTAAAAAAAAAAAACCAAACCACTTAACGCTGTAATAACAATGCACTCTTGTCACATATGAATATAGTATATTTTTGTGGAATGTATTCCAAAGGTACTTTTCAAACAGCAATAGCAACATCACAGTCTTAAACCTACTAGATGTGAGAAAACTAGAGATTAACAGCCACAATTTCAGATCATCTGGTCACTTCAATTCTAGCAAGATCTGTGAGTAAGAAAATGCTTTAAAACAGAATTGACTGCAAGTGAGCCACCCAAGGCTGTGCAATGCAAGATCAGTGGTGAAACTAAATCCCAGTCAGGAGCTTCCCAGTCCTCTGCTCATAGCCTTGGGATCATCAGGTAGTGTTAAAATGTTAACATGTGGCTTTGAGCAATCCTTTTGTACTTTACTCTGCTCGAGACAGCAGTTGTGGCTCCAAAATCATAGTTCATAGCTGCTCTTGACTTGGTAGGAAACACAGGGTCTGAAAAGCTCTTTTCTGACACATGGGGTAACATTTTCTGTAGCTCCTCCTCAGAGGAGAACAACTTGTTATAATGAAGTAACATCATTTAAAATTTAACTCGGCATATTTACACTTGCCATACCGATGAGACACTTTGACTTTCCTTATTCTCTGAAGTGCACTCTCAAAAGACAGTCAGTTCCCTTCACTTTGATGTTTGTCTGGAGAACAGACCCCCTTGAAAACAGACCATGTTCTAAGTTCTACAGTTTAGGCACATCTCCATTTCTTTGCCCTTTCCCAAAACAAACTTTACTTTATCCAAATAGTATTCTGTATGGGTATGACATGTGGAGAAGTCAATTGGACAATTAAATGGACAGGGGGGTAAAAAAAGGTCCACTGATGCTTTGCTTTTTTTTTTAACTTTTCATTTGACAGTTTTCCAATAACAGTATAATGACTTGAATAAACAATTACAGAGTGAATCATAATTTGAAAAGGCAGTGGAGAATGAAGACTAAAAATCAGGAAAAATGTATGAGGGAATACTAAAATTTGTTTGAGAAAAGATGTTCAAGGTTCAGTGGACCTATGACTTAGTGTAAATATAAATTAGGATTTGATTAGGAATTGAAGTAGCTCTTTTTCTACTGTGCAAACTTGGGAGGGGGAAAAGAAGATGTTTGTTATGTACAAATAGTGTCCTCTTCTTTATACACCTCTGTATTGGAACAAGAAACCAGATCCATGAAATCAGAAGCCTTTCTTCTCAAAATTGCACACGCCAATGTGTGTAAAATGCTGTATGGGAAGCATATGCTGTATATATGCTGTATGGGAAGGGCTTTCTTCTCGTTTATAACAGAATATACATGAGGTATGAACAGCTCCTGATTTAAAGTCCACTGAAGTCAGTGTAAATGTTTTCTCTGACTTTAGTGGACTTTGGGTCAACCACAATTTGGACAGCCTTAAACCACTTCTTTACTTATTGAAGTCATAGCAACAGAGAAGTGATAATAATTGATACAGCATTCATAATAGTTATGTTCTTGAATTAAACTGGAGGAGCAAAGAAAAAAATACCATCTTTCTGTGGTAACCTTAGGGAGTTGCTCTATCCTTAAAAATAACTACAAATGTTGTCAATCCATAGGCCAGACCTTTTTCACCAAAATATTCGAGTTATCTGGGTTTCCAAACTCCTTTGTAGTCTATTTTTTCATTCTATATACAAGTTACTCTAAAAGATCAGGAACTTAAAGTTTAAATTGATTTCACTGAATATCAGTGCAGCCATCTTAAATTAATAACAGGATCCAGCATGGCAAGATTGCACATTTGCTATTAACTATTTTTTTACAGCATTCAAGGAAAAGCAAAGATGAGGAGTATATCTGTGGCTGAGTTTCCATTCTTTATGTAGGAGAAGAATTAAGACTGAAACACCATGTATTGTTAATACAAAATTTAAGTATTGGATGCTGATACAAAGGAAAAGGAAAAAAAAGAAAGAAGTACTAAACACAATGTATTTGTTTTGAAATTTTATGTGTCTTTAGCCAAAAGGTACAAGCCTGGGACAAAAAGAGGGGAAAAAAAGAAAAGAAAATAAATATTTCTTGATCTGCAATTTCAAAGAGAATGTCTTGTGTAAGCACCATTCAGTATTTGCAAAATGTTCTGATGATGCATTCTTGACATTCTTGGATCTTGATGTTTTATCTGCTTCAAGTGGCACACATTGCAACTAAAAGCCAGCCTCACCTGCTTTTCTAATAGTGCTGGCATGTAGAGATGTGCAGCGCATCTTTTTCTTTTTAAAAAAACAGAATGAAATATGTTTCCCTGAGTTTGTAGTGCACATAGAAACAAAAGCAGCAGTCCTGTTTCATTTGAATTATCATTTCAGACACCAAGTGAACGCTGCTCCGCAGTTTCTAAAATTAACATTCTTATATCTCATCAAGCACCATTATATTGTAGTTTCTAGTCAATGATTTCATTACATCTGTTACCACCAAAAAATTAAGTAAATTTGTAAAAATAAATAGTTCATTGGCATAAAATGATTTTTAGAGGATGAATAATGTGGGGTGGGTTTCTTTTCCCAACAAATAACAAATGTTTTGATTAAATCATATTTCAATACTATGCTAAATTCCAACCCCAACTGATTTGGCACATATTCTTTTTTGTAACTACCTTTGATAAGAAATGCATTACAAACTCATCAGTTTAGCTTCCTGTTAACAAAGAGACAGCAGCCGTCTGGATTATTCTAGATCCGCAGTGAAACTGCCACACTATGTATGCTCAAAGTAAAGCTGTGCAAGTTTGACAAGGGGCAGATGAATCCAGGAGTTATTGTGCAGGGGTTTAAGTCTATGCGGCAGCTGACGGTTGAAATAATCATCTATACATCGCTCTGAGCTAGCTGGGGAGAGGTTGAAGCTGTATATTTTCAACATATCTAGCCTAATGGTTAATCTGTTGTCTTGTACAGGGGGTGCTGGGTGGAATCACAGCAATAGCTGACAGTTTGGAGGAATTGCTGTGGGTATTTTCAGTTGCCTGATTCACAAAGTGGTAGGTAGCAAAAAGTCTAAACAGGCTTGTCATTGAATGAGGCAAGTCATGCTCACTGTCACTCCCATCAAAAGAGCTCTGATAACCAAAAGCTCAATCAACATATTGATTATTTGCATTTAGTAATACAGGGCTGCAGCTTGTCTTCACCCCCCGCCCCATGAAAGCTAAGCCAGATTGCACAACGGTGACTGCTCCTTTGGAGGTCAGCTCGGAAGATGTTCAGGAGAAAGACATTGGTTAAGTTGGGGGAAGAAATAAAATATTTCTTCAAACCAAGATAGTTTAACTGTTAGAAACACTCTCTGTATTTCTAGTGCTGGATCTAACATATCTTCACAGTGACATGGCATTACTCACTACAGAGATTAAGGGGGTGCAGTATGAATTAGACTGAAACAAAAATGAAGTATCTGCTAGTGACAGCTCTGGCTGATGGCTGACTATGAAGGAAAACACTGTGCTAGTGTCTGGCGAAAAACAGTGCTGAAAGCCTAGCAGCTGATAGAGATGGGGGAGGAAGGGAGCACTGAGTATCGGTGGTGGTTGTTTAGAATGTCTGGTTTTGGTCAGGATATTTTTTCTCCTTTAAAACACATTTTCATCTTCCCTTCCAGGCAAATCATGCTGAAGCCAGTTTCAGCCATTTTGTTGAAAGCACTGTACTGGTATTCTGCCTTGTTACATTTAAATTAAAGCTCAGCCCAGTTTTAAGTTATGGCAAGTATATGATCACAAAGAATAAATAGAGATTGCCACAGGCATTAGTTTAACTACGTTTGTTGTTTTAAAAATGTTCAGGGAGTTGCAGATTGCAATTCAAATTATCTTCATTATAATAAATAAAATGTATAGAAATAGGAACAGGCATGATTCCCTAATGCAGTCTGTAGGCAAGTGTATATTCATTGAGCTTGAAAGGGAGTTCCTGAGGGTGGGAGTCAGGAATAGGAATATATGCAACTTCAAAATACCTTTACAATCGCATTAATATATCACATTTTATACATATTATTTTTTATCTTTCTAATGGTGACAGGCTTCTTGGGTAAATTCTGTACAGCATTTATTAAAAGTAGGTAGCATTCACCCAGGGTGCAATTAGAAAATACTACAGAAAATGGAATTTCTTACCCTTACTCTACTTTTATTCTGTTCCTTACTGTTTGCCTTTCTCAAAAAGTAGTTTAAAATTTGCTCTCAAAATATTCTTAGGTAATAATAATGCCTTATGGATACACGACAATGTACTGAACATTTATAGGGAACATTGGCAGCATAAACAATGCAGGCCTGTGACTGTTCACATTGGAAATAAAATCATATGTAATACTACATAAAAAGAAAATAATTTATCTATGACTAGAAAAATAGTCCTTTTTTAGTAGACTTGGTGGTACTAAACTCATCCCACACTTGGAAGAGAATCCTGGTGGATTTGGACGTTGTGGTTTGATTTTGCACGGTGGTACGACAAATTACGACACTCCAGACAGTTTGATTGCCAAACCTAGTGAGGCAGTGACAATATGTAAGGATGTATTTAGTTCCATATAATTAACAGTAATCTTTGTTTCCCAAATATGTTTTCTATGGAAATCAGCCCACATAATAGTGCAAGAACCCAATCAGATTTTAAAGAAATCATTAATAAAAATCAACTGTCTTTGCTGAAAAGAGGCATGCTCCATGAGTGGCTTAGGTTCTGCACACTATAGTCTGTATCTGTTGAAGTTGACCTGTGTTTCTCATCCCGTTGTATAGAACTGCTTAATCCAAAAGCTCCACTCTTGCTCATGTAATTCAGGGTGTATCCTGACAGCCCTGTGTATGTGGCACAACGTGCACTTAGAGATTGACTTAGGCTACTTACACTAAGAGTAACCAGTTTTACTCTGCTGTGGTAAAAAAATATATGTCATTTTAGGAGGAATGGAGAAAGAGACAATTATCTCTACCAAAGATTGGTCATTCAGATATTATTCTGTAATCCTTGCTTTTGAAGATTGAGTAAAAAGACATGGGCCATAAACTGTTGGAGTAAGAAAGAAAATTGTCCTATGTACAAAGAATTTCATCACTCACCCGCTGTGGGGCTTCTGCCACTTTGATCTGAGCTCTTGTCAGAGGCAGGGGGCTAGAAGTCATGGGATGAAACCAGTGGTTAGAACTTCTAAATCTTCTAAATCTAAATTGTCTAATTTGACCAAAAAAAGTCGGCAACTTGTTGTGCCCAAGCTCAGGTAATATTACCTGTCCACGCTGTTGGAAGTAAGGAGAAGTAACTTATTTTTTAAGCAGCACAGTCTGCCTTCCTGCTGAACAAGATCATGTGGTGCTATTAAATATGATGCCAAGCTCAGATATGAAGCCGTACCAAAAGGCAAGTATTTTTGTTCTGACACATGCCGTGCCACTGCAAGCACAAAATCTTGGGAAAGCTTGAATTTGTCTGCATGGAATATGCCATAAGACGTACACTGCTATGGAAGTTATTGCTTAATAGTCAGGTCTGGTATCTGAAACCATCACTTACTGAACTCCAAAAGAGAGTGTAAAAAGATTATGGTTTTTCTTAAACAACTTGATTGGAGGGTCGATAAACTTAATAGATTCTGGTCTTCTTCCATTGCATGTGAAGATACTTGTGATACAGGATGTGGATTTGTAAAGATTATTTCCAGTATTACTATCTGCACTTTAAAAATAGAACTGAGTTGATGTATATCAAGGCCTTCAAATACATGCTTGACCAGTGACATGTGTAGGGAGATAGATCTCTGCAGATAAATTTTATAATTTGAAAATTATTTCAGTTGGAGGAATATCAAAAGTAGAAGTACAAAATTTGATAAAAAGCCCAGTAACTATGAGGTAAAATTGATACTTTTCAAGTACTGTACTCAAAATTTAATACAGTATGTTTTATTTTTGTGGCAATATTGCTAATCAAAGATATCTGCTCTCCTCTGATGATTTAAAATAGATGTGAATTCTGAGTATACATTATTATTATTATTATTATTATGTTACTTCTATTAGTAAAAATCATAATAACATTGTAAATTAGACTAGTTTTTTTTTTCTCACTAATTTTTTTATCTACCTCAGTAAGAATAGTAGCAAGCCATCAAAAGGTCACTGAATTGGAATGTGTGCTTTGTCACCAGCCAGTTCAACCTTGTTGAAAAGTACCTTCAAATGACTCTTGTAATTCCTATACATTCACCTTTTCTGTGAAGAGACAGATTTTTTGTTTGAAAAAAAATGGCAACCATGGGAATGCTATTTTCTTATCTTTCCTGCTACCAGATGGTGTTTCTAGCTGGTGGTAAACTAAACAAAAAACATGCTGACCTCCTCAAATACTTTGCCTTTACTCTCTGCTCAATGTTCTCCATAGAATTTTTAAGGCAATTGAAACATGGAAATAATGCTGCAAGTTTATCAGTCCAGCTACTCCCTACCTAAACTTCTTTCTTCATTATATATAACCAAATATAAGGTCTTAGAGACTCAGTTATATACCTTCTTCTCTATACTGTACTCATTCAGAATGAAACAGCCATTAGGAGAAGGTCTTTACTGCATATTTTTACCAGAAAAACATTTTGGTTTTGGTTTTTTCTGAGGGTGCCATTTGTTAGAGATATTAGTAGGGGGGATCTGTATTTACATAGCCTTGATATATTATCAATGGAAGACAAAGAATCACAGTCTTAAGCTAAATCCATATTTAGAAAATTGAACTTCTTAACTTTCTTTTCAGAAGTACTATGTATGACCTCCTGAAATTTACAGTATGCAGCACTGTTGAATACTCAACAACTTTTATGTGGGTTCCTTAAAATTGGTTTAATTCCATAAGTATGCCTGCACAATTTTGAAGTAGTGACCTTGTGCTTTCTATGATTCCTTATTTATTTTAATAGCACCAGAGTGTTTTACCTCCCCTGTCATTTTCAGTAGTTTCAAAGAAATAAACATCCTCCACAGATAGTAAATCTCAAAGCCTTTATCAACATGGGGGAATAAGTATTACCTCAGACATAGTTGCCCTAGGATGGGATTATTGCTTAAAGGTGATAGTATTGTTGAATAATCCTTTTATAAGTATTCTTTTATAAAGAGTCATTTTTAGAGGGGGAAAAAAAAAACCTCACAAAAACAACAGAACAGCATAAGAAAGCTGCGGGTATAAACCTTTATTTCCGCTGTTGGAACTGATTCTTTAAGCTTTAATGTCTTTATTTCCACATAATATCAAAATTGATTCGTGCCTATGGTTTGAAATAATTTTTAATACAAAGAAATTAATTTAAATTTCTTTTTATTATTTAGAAGTAAAGAATGCAGCTAGATCAAGTTACTCAAAATGTTCATATCAATTCAAGAATGCAACTACTAATGCATTGATTGATGCCAAGTCCACTGAAGGAATCCCGGAACCTGTTCCACTTGTTAATAACCGTAAAGGGAGCCTCTTCCTACCCAACAACCCCTCGCTGCTGCACCTTAACTTACTGAGTTCTGTTGAACAAGGAAAATCTACCTACTGTAGATTGCAAAGGGCACTCAGCTTGCCTGTAAAATACCGCTACCATTCCCAAAAGCCTGGGTTGAACCAAGATCTCCGTAGGTAGCCCAGTAGTTGGATGCATAAGGCAATACAAAATGGTTTGTGCATGGTTTTGCAGTCTGTTTTCAATGTGACTGTGACATTACTAATGCTCTGTTAAGTGCTTACAGATGTGGGTTTCTCCAGATGTGGTGATTAATAAGTTAATCGAGATAGCTAGTCAACTAATGTTTCTGGGTGGTTTGTGCTTTACCTTTCAAAGGATTTAATTGCTTTGAAGCATTTACACGCGAGGCAGAATGAACTTGCCAGATATCCCAGTTCATGTGATGTTCAGTAACACAGATGTTATTTCAAATTTCAGCTCTTTTTGGTGTCTAAAAAAGTATCTGTAAACTAGTTCAGCTAGTGGCCTGGAAGAGGCAGTCAAGGAGACAGTGTTGTTTTAAAAATAGTTAGAAAATAACAAAGAAAGAAAGTTATAAACTTGTCCACTGTTTTGAAAGACTTTCCCTTTGTTTTGCTTTAGAAATGAAATGAGGATAGAAGTCAAGTAATATGTTGTTACAGATGTTCAACTCCACATTAAAGCTGTTAAAATTACCAGCACATCTTAAACCAATTCAAGGAACATTGTCTGGAGGTTATGTCACTGAAATAACGAACACTCTTTACTCAAGAATAAGCAAACATGTTAAAACATCAGTGTAACTTTAAATTAAACTTCAGCATAAAACTGAGTGTCTGAAGCCTCATTAGACTCGTCTGACATTTTTTTTAGCATTGAGTCTTCCTGAACTGCAAAACTGTTATTAGTCAAGTGAGCTCTGGGTTGTTTAAGCAGTACAATAAGTGTTACACTTAGGGATGTGCAAACAAGCTCTTGAATGTGATTAGAACTCGGGCTGAATTGGGTTCCAAACCTATAAAACTCTGTATCCAATTCTTGAACTTATTTCCAGTTTTCTTGAAAGCAGTAAAAAAGTCTGCATAACATAATATGGCTGTAGTTAATACAAAGCCTGTAGTATAAAGACATAAAAAATGGGGACTCATTAACACGAGCAAACATAGAATATCCGAATTGAGTTGTCATATATCAGAGCCCCATTATTCAAATGTTTGTCTTTCATAAGAACACATGAATTTAAGGCTCCCTTTTAAATTAATGCAGACACAGAAACCATGAAACTAAAATATTTAATAACCTTACTAAAAATTTTGCTAGATCCACTTCTTTAAATAGGCAGAAAATTGATAGGAATATGTGAAGGATGATAACTAAATATGTTTTATATCATACTTACTCCTAAGAAACCACTTGTGAGTTATCACTGTGACATTTTTGGGAGCCAAGCCACAGGTAATAGTGTCCATTAGATACTATTCACATATTTTAACTTCAGTGTGTTCCCTTCCCCCCATTCCTATGGAGCTGTGTTGCTAAATTGCAGATGCCCTGTAAACTCTGTGCCGAGATTTCAGTGAAAAATATAAAGCTTGATTTCCTGTCATATGATTAATATAGATCTCCTTTCGTTGCTACAATGAGAATAAATGGCTTTCTTTGTAAAGCAACAAATTGAGGTCACTCAGAAGCCTTTGCTAACAGGTATTAACTAAGTGACCTGTATCAGCCTTGGACATTCCAGGCAACTGCTGACGGTAACATAGTTTGAATATGACAAGCACATATCCAAAAAGGAAGCTTATTTATTGCATATGCAGTACCAATAGTAAGTGAGACTGCTAGAAGTATACTTCTAGAAGGTGTTATTTTGGATGATTACTAGTAAGACTTTGATTTTAGTTGGGCAGCAGGTTAGCGTCACCTGGCAGCACTGGAGAACACAAGGGTTGGACCGTATAGTATAAAAACATCCTTGTTGTGTTAATGTTCAGAATTTGAAAGGATCAGACAGGAGTTCTATTAGCTACGTGAAAACTTGGAAAAAATTTTTTTTTTAATATTGTTTTCTCTTGTTCAGAGAAATATTTCTGGTTATAATATTATCTACAGTTGACCTGTGTTACTGTAAGATTTTTCCCATGATCCTGATGGCTGTGTATCTTCCTTGAACTGCTGAAATTGTATAACAATACACTTGTGGTGCCATACTGCATCTCTGGACAAACATTCTGTTACCCCATGCTAACAGACTGAGTGAAATTTGGAATTTTTGCTCCCAAGAGAGCAAAATAGATAATTTGTTGGTTTCTGGAAGGAAAATTTTGTATAGTTCTTGTTTGTTTGATCTTTTAAGTGGTGGAACTGAATATTTATATCCAACAAAGAACAAGAGAGCGCAGTGGACATTTTTGAGAATTTTCTATGGGCTTATTTATCTCTCAGCCAAAGAATGAAATTTGACTAACCATCAATAAGAACTTACACTATAGGACTTGGATTTGGAAAAAGAAAAAAAAGTCAAATGAGAAAAAAATTCCTCTGTCTTTAGGGATGTTGCCCAAGAAGAGAAGAAACTTAGTGAATAAATCATTATTAGACAGTCATTGTTCTGATCTAAGTACTATCTTTTACACCACTCTTTGGCACATTCATTTTAGGGTTAGCTTTGTTTGGTTGCTTTTGGTTTTTTCCTTTGCAGTGCTTTCTTTGGTTGTGACTCCCTGTGCTAGGTGATGCCAGGTCATCTAAAAAGAGAGCAAAATCTGTCTTTTCGGGGCCCAGCCCTTTAATCTGGACCAAGGCAAATGAAGTTCCATAGCAGGCTTGGGCAAACAGACGTGGCAGACTGGAATGCAGGCTGTAATAAAATATTGTTGGAAGGGGGTTATAGCAAAAGGCTATTGCTTCATTTCTTCACAGATAAGCCTGGGGCAGGTGACATATATCTCAGTTTTGTTGTTTTTCCTATGTATCTTGTTGCAAGTAGTATTTTTTTCTCAGCCTCTGCTTGTGCACTGCTAATGTGTCCTAAGCTCTTTAAATGTAGCAGCTACTACTACTACTACTAATGTCTTTCCTTTTAGCTTTAAAGTAAAAGCTTCCTAGGCATCAGTTATATTATCTTCTAATTAATTTTTCAGTTAGCAGGATTGGAAAAAAGTTTATTTTTTCTTCTTTATATCAGAATAAATTAGCATTGGTATGAACCTGAGAGAGCAGGCATGAGTTTATTCCCTTTGATAGCACATAAAGGTTACATACAGATTATCAAGTGCAGTTACAATCTCAAAACAGTAAAGATGGTGGTTAATTCCTATAGATGAGTTCTTAGGAAGCTGCACTTGTTTAAGCAATACAGATTGTGACATAAGTTATTCAAGAGTAGCTTTTAGACTGCAAAACTGTAAGTGATTTTATATCTGGAAACTGATCTGTCCTTGAAAATGCACCTCATCCTCATTAAAAGATTGCATAACGCATGCATCCTCTGTTATACAGGTATTGTCTCCCCACTTCCATTCAACCTCATTCTGTTCACTCCTGTTAAAACTCCATTTTGGGAGGAGAGTAGAGTGATGAGGTCTGACTTGTGCTGGAGATCTGTGCACAATGGCAGGCTGCATTCACATTCCCGACTAACTGAATCATTGAACATCAAGGCATTGAATATTTTACATCTCTTCATGAAGACTCTGTTGTTTGGCATGTGAGGAGCGAGAACCAACTGGTGTCTAGTTCATTAGCAAAAGCAGGCTGGCAGCTGTTACGTTGATATTGCAAATAGTACTTTATCTGGGAATACAGCAGAGCACTAATTCTATTTTTCTGTAGCGCAGATTAACTGATAATAACTCTAAGAATAACCCGAATGTGGTCGCCCCTCCTTTGTTTTTGAAGTATGAAACCAATTTGAACACCTATGTTCAAAACCCTGGTATTCTTCTCCGCTTCTCCTTCAAACCAATCTCTTCAACTAACATGTATTTGATTTTTATTACTGTTGGGCCTGTGTTAGCAATGAAGTATCAGTGCGTGAGTGGACATAGAGTGTGTGTTCTTTGCTACTTCACTTGTATTTCATATTGCACTCAGAGCAGTACTTAATCTCATGAGTTCCTTATATTTCCAGTTGAAGATGAGCAGCCGTCGACACTATCACCCAAAAAAAAGCAGCGAAATGGAGGCATGCGAAATTCACCCAACTCCTCACCCAAACTGATGAGGTAAGACTGTAAGAAACTCATATCTTCATCTCCTTTCTTTCTTCCTTCCTCCTCTCCTCCCCCCACATCAAAAATAAAGGGAAGGGGTGAAAAAAAAAAAGATTGTTAGATGGTTTCTGAAAGGCTGAAGTATTTATTCTGTCAGCTTGTCAGCAGTTAATGATAGAGCTGAAAAAAAATTCTGTCATGAAAAACAGTTTGAAAAGCTGTTTGAAAAATACATAGGCTTTAAAGTCTTAGCTGTCACCCTGTCCTGTCCATGTGTAGTTCTTAAACAGCAGTGGCACTAATGATAGCACTAACCAATCAGCGGAACTCATGTGGTTAGTTTGCCTCAGGCAATTCTCTTTTTGTTGGATTCCCTCTGAGTACTGTTTTCTGTACTTAAGGCCATATGTGAGATGTATCATCACAATCAAAAATGAACCTGAATATTACCTTCCTTTTATCCTGTCGATTGAAATCAAATTTCTGTTAATTGATTTAGACTGATGAAAAAGTCTAATAATATATGTACTTGCCAAAGCAAAGTTCAAAACTAACACAGTTTGAGTCAAGCTAAAAGCACATTAATTATGAAATACCGGGATTTTTAAGAGGGTAGGATATACTTTAAAAGTGGGTGATGAAAACAGCATCTTGTTAGCGATATTTCCCCCTGTTGCTATGTGTACATTATTTTACAGTAGTACTCCTTTGTATAAGTATGTATTTTCCTTTCATGGGACAAATTGCCTCTAAGAGACTTGTTAAAACTAGAACTGCAACAAGAAATTGTAATCTATTAAAATATTATGTCATTTGCATTCTATCTCACTGTGCTTTGCCTTTTACCTGCTAAAGTCAGTGAAAATCGGACCCTGTGATAGACAGAGTTTTCAAGGAGGCTGTTCCTGCTCTGTTTTTGCACATCCTGTGTAGCCAGGCTAGATCCTCAGTCCATAATTGTATCCATAAATACCATAGCAGAGATTTTCCACTCTGCGTGTACACACACACACACACAGAAAAATGTAAATTTATTTACATATATAAACAGAAACATTTGTGCAATTTGAGATTTTTGTGTGTATAACTGTGCCTGCTCACAGAGGTTAAGTGAAAAAAAAATTGATACAATTATATAGTTCTTTCCATAAATAAAATCTGCTATCATTTTTATTATTGACAATGATTTTGTTCCTGTACGATTCTGGATACAGGTAGGTGATATTTCTCTTTGTATTTCAGTCACTAGACTGGAAGTTTCTTTGGGCATCCATATTTGTTTATTGTTTCTGCAATATAGGGCATATTCAAGGACGTAACTTCCACAAATCGTCTTCATCTCTGTTTACACTACAGAAGCAAAAGTGAGATTGATTCACAGAGGGAAAATGCACCCAGCTGTGGGTTTTTTTTTTACTTATTGACCATCTATTTCTGTTAAATGTATCATTAAAAGTTCTCTGCCTTCCTGTTAACTCAGCCTTGCCCATATGACACTGATTTACATGCTTGTTTACAGTTTATGAGGAAGAATAAAATGAGCATACTGGCAAACTTCTCATTTTTATAGTGCCAGTTGTCATGCTAGCATCATTTTCAATTTACTTACCTTTGGACAGTCCTCTTATCTGGTGCTAATGTTTTAACTGCTTAAAATTTAAACATAGGGAGATTCCCCCCTCACCTTCTCCCAGATTCTAATTTTGGGGAAGTAGAATTAAAAAGAAGGAGAAGGGGAGAGAGAGAGAGAGAGAGAGAGAAAGAGCTGAAACATTTGGAGCTCAACACACTGTTCCTGTTTGCTATGTAAAGTATGCCTCATTTCTTTGATCTTGAGTAATAATAATTCTGGGGAGTTATACTGTTTTCATATGCTTCAAAGCTGTGTCAAAGTTTTGCTGCTTAAGGGTACTTCTTTATTCTATTGGCTCTTGGGTACTGAGATGACAGGTCCTCTGTACTAGGTGCAGGCTTTTTCAAGTCATAGCCTTCAGCAAAACATCAAATTACCAAATACAGGGTAACATACTTCTACACAAATGCCTTTCCTGTAGATATATTATACCATATATATTAAATACTTTAGTGTTACACGGTACATTTTATGTGCAATAGAAAGTGATGGTTTGAGGTAGCCTTAGGGGTACTTTTTTCCACAAGCAGAAAAAGCTAGTGTATATCGTATCAAGTATGGTTTTTACAGGACTTTCTGCCCGAAGGCCTTTGTAAATAAGTAATGATCAACAGATTGGCTGTGGGTTTTTGAAAAGCATGCCTGTGTCAGTTTGCATGATGGGGGAAGATTTTCAAAGTACAGCCTGCTTTCATTGCCTGCTGAAGAGGGACTGAGGGAGAGTAGTCGTCCTGAGCCTGAGCTGTCTGCTCAGTAGCACATCAGAATTGCTAAACACAGGTTGAGCAGTGAGTGGAGAACTTGCCAGGCTTCCAAATCCAGACATTGTTTTCTTCCTCTACTCTGTTGCTGCTAAATTTATTCTCCAGCCCAGTGTTCGCACCCTCAGCTTCTCCCCAGACCCAACAGTCTCTTTGTTTTACTCTTTATCTACACTGACTTAACTTTGGTCCAAGGTGCTAAAAAAGACAAAGTGGATTGAATCAGAAGAGAGCTCTGTTAAGCTTTTTTTGTAATGGTCAAACTCTTTTCTCCTCTCTGAAACAAAGGTGGACTGTATAATCTGCTATTTCGTATCCTTGTAAATTACAGAAAGTGACAGGTACTTGCTTTCCTGCCTAGAAATATTTAGTGTATGTCAACTAGAAATACCCAAGAGATAAATCAGCTAGAGCACTGTCATGTCTGTAGCTGATATTTATCTTTGGAAGTTTTTTCCTAAATTTACTTTAAAAGCTCCTTTTTCAAGTCAGCTTTACCCCTGTCCCACCTGCCCAGAAATAGCTGGCTAGTTTGCAAACTTTTTCTCAACTGTAGTTTTAGATCCAGATCTTTAGATCTGGAAGATAAGAAGTTTGGAATATGAAAACAACAAATATGTGAAAAATTAATTTATAAATTGAAATCCAAATTGTGACTGAATTGTTCTGAGCAGCCCTACAGTTAAGATAATGTTGGAAATGCTGCATGGGTTTTAGATTCCCACAGTGGTGGAGGCATCAGGGAAGAGGGTGTTATGCTGTGAGACAAAATTTTATGACTTCTTGTATTGCTGGATTAGAACAGAGAATGGAAATGGTATCACAGGGATTCCCTGGGACCTCATGAATGACAAGTGGTCTGACCTGCCTAGAGAGTGGGAATTTTTGAGATTTACTAGCATGTAAGTAGGAACTGCATTGCCAGATATGATCTGGAGAGATAGATTGGAGACATCTTTTTAATGACATCTTTTTGATGACCCTAAATTACAAGAAATTAATAACTGATATAAATAGACAATCGACATACAAATGCTCTTTGTGTACATCACAGATGGTCTAGACTCAAATTTAGGAAGTCATTTTTATAACTGAATGCTGCATCACATCAAATGGCATGAGCAGAATCACACTGATGAAACACTGGAAGAGTCTAATCAATCAGAAACAAATCTTTCAAATTCCAATAATATCTACAAAAGCAAATTAACCAGAAAAACACTCAGCATTGTCATGACTGTTTTTACCTGTTTTACATCAGCAAAAGTCTGTCCCATTAAACCCACAAGAGCATGGATACTTTCTTTAAACAACTGAAACTCCAACAGGAAAAAATAGATACTCCTCCTGTTAAGATGTGAACACAAGGACATCCTATTACCGTAAAAAGTAAAATTTAATAGGAAATTGAAGGAAAAGGGAGGAAGGCTGTGACTGGGAGAGTAATCACATATCAGGTGTCCTTCATGAGATGGAGAAGAAAAGTAGAACCGATCAATGCCTCTGGTATCATGCAGCAATATCAGTCCCTGTTCATCATCTCAGTTGCAGGTTCTGATGCGTATTATTGATGAGCAGCCATGTTAACTATGAGGAGGCTATGTCACCTGAATATCAAATAGCAAAGCTAGTTTTTTAAAAAAAACACGTCATTTTCGATTCTGAATGACCAGTAAAAATGTGAAAAGCCCTGGATATGAATCAAAAAAACCACTTAAATGATTGTTGCTGAGCCTCAAGTCTATACTTAATGCTTTGGTAGCTGCTACTGCATGAGTGGAATACAGTGACTTGAAGGAAATGTCAGCCCAGCCGAGTCAAGCTACCTCTTAATGCAAGAACAAATAGCATATGACAGGGCCCAAGGGCCTGAAGAGCAAACAAATAGTTTGTCCCTGTCCACTCTGGATGTAGTGGTGTAGTTGACATAGGCCTCTAGACAAGTAGCATACTCAGCAAAGGGTCATTATCATTAGTGTCCCTGGTCACATAAGAATCAGAGGCATCAGAGGACACTGGGTTTTCAATGTGTTGCCAAGGAGAATTTCGTAAGCCTGAGGTTTTTTTTGATCAAGGATCTAAAATAATTCCCAACCAAACAATAAAACTTGCTTAGAAACTGTCAAGACCCAGCTAAATGACACAGAAAAAAAAGAGAGCTCTTTGGCATACGTTTCCAGAAGCCTAATGAGATTATTTATCTGAAGTTGAGGATGAAACCTCCTGTCTTTTTTCCTGAAGTTGTATATAATATTTTAAGTATATGAACAATGGCTGTGCACATTTATCTCCTCATCCACCCACTAAGCCACATACACTTAAATGTACATACACATTTCTGCTAGTGCCACTCAGCATGAATTTGCATTGCCTCTGCTGTTGTAGTGCTGCCCTTCCATGAACTGAAACTGAGTTTTCTGATAGAAACAAAAAGAAGTGATGGCAGATCTAAGGGGGCATTTCTCAAGCCAAAACTGGTAAAATAAGTTGACTCTGATCATTTTCCATGACTCTCTTAAACCAGACATGAAGGTAAGATTTGAAAAGGTGAAAGCCCACTCATTAACCATAATAATGGTATATATTTATGTCCCTCAGTCTTGGAAGTTTCCATTTTGTACTCTCAAATTTATATCCAGATTTTATGCAGTGCTAATATGCAATGATAACCAAGCTGCAACCCAGCAGGTGTGTAATAGCAAAATTCACTTCCTGATTCTGGTTTATCAGTTCGCTATGACCAACATGAGCAACAGGAGTAATTCAGTGATTACCATGTTGCCTTACACCAGTTTGTAATAATGTTATAGAATTAAATTATTTAAATGATAGATGGTAATATCTGTTAGCCTCCTGACTCTTGCTACCATTGGCAGACCAGGGACTGGTAACCTTGGTTTCCTGTTTAATTTTTCTCCTTTCTATTTCTTTGTTGAAGGACTGGCTTCTTGATCTGACGAATGGTACCCCAGTTTCAAAAAGGCTGTAGGGGGTTGATGCTGGCTGACGCCAGATACCCTTCAATTGAAAGCTGCTCTCTTACTGCCCTCCACAGCTGGACAGGGGAGAGAAAATACAGCAAAGGGTTCATGGGTTGCCATAATGGCAGAGATCACTCACAAAACAGACTCACATTAGAAATGTTAATTGAATTTGTTGCTAACAAAATCAGAGCAGGATAAGGACAAGTATAAACAGACCTTAAAACATCTTCCCCCCACATCTTCCTCCTTCCCAGCTCTACCTCCTCCCCCCAGAGGTGCAGGGAGACAAGGAGTGGGGTTTATTGTCAGTCGCATGTAATTTCTCCCACTGCTCAGGGAGACTCCTTCCCTGTCTTCAGTGTGGGGTCCATCCCATGGGAGAGTTCTCTGTGCCCTTCTTCAATGTGAGTCCATTCCACGGGCAGCAGTTCTCTGCACTCTTCCACTGAGTGCAGTCCTTGAAGGACAGGCTGCTCCAGCAAGGGTCCCCCATGGGGTCACAAGTCCTACCAGGAAACCTGCTCCAGCATGGGCTCCTCTCTCCANCCTTCCCAGTGACCCTTGTGTCTGCTGAGCTGTTCCTCTCACATGTTCTCACTCTGCTCTTCTCTGGCTGCAATTACATCTGCACAAGAACTTTTTTTTCCTTATTCAAATATATGTTATAACAGAGGTGCTATTATCATTTTTAATTGGCCAAGCCTTGGCCAGCAGCAGATCCATCCTGGAACTGACTGACACTGGATCCTCTGGACATGGTGGAAGCTTTTGGCAGTTTCACAGAAGCCTCCCCTGTAGCCCCTGGCTACCAAAGCCTGGCCATGCAAACCCAGTACAGTAGTTGTGTTATAAGCCATGGGAATAAGAACAGCATCAGAGTTTTGGTGGTTTTTTTTAGGTTACTTGAAATCTTGCACAAGTCTTTTTGGGATGAGAGAGCAGGAAAGGAAACTAGACTTTTCCAGCGGAAGAAAAATATAATTTTTATAATGTTCAGGGTAAGAGAGATCCACTCAGATCAAGGCAATAAAAATAAAAAGCTCTTTAGCTATAAACTGCGTTTAAAGAAAAAAATGTATTCTTATAAACATTGACTGGCAACAGTGGTGGCTTTTATCATAAGGTCACACACTTCATTTAAGTGACAAAAACACACCCATATTTTATGAAGCCACTTAACTGGTGGTTTATTTTTTATAAATGAGAAATTATTTTTTCAGGTACATTCTCCTACCCCTCAAAGATTGCTACTTCTGCAGCTTCAGTAGATCCAAATGGGAAATATTGAAAACAAAAGACACATTGACTGTGCTTTGTCTCCCCCTCATTAAATTGCTTATGCAGAAGTTTCAAAGTTAACTATTTTGTTACTTTTTTTATGAGAGGCTTCATAGTTCAGAAGCATATTCAGATCATGTCCTTAGGTATCAAGATACTTTAAAAAGCAAGATTCTTACAGTAAACAGCTTTATATCAGTGTTTTTAGCAGTCTTGATAAATTAATGGGAAATCTTCAGTAAGGCTTCTGAGAATAATAAAACCAGCAACAACAACCAACTGGGCAGAGAAAGAGGGAAGAAAGGAGAATTAATGCTGTAGTTCAGCCCATGAACTGGACAAGGCACTAGGTATTAGATACAGTCTTTTTCCTAGATTTAGGGAAAAAGACAGTATGTGATTGTAGTAATATTAGGATAGTTTCTGAATACGACAATGAAAGCATTTAGCAGTAAAATGCCGGTTTTCTTTCTCGTCACACTGGGTTTTCTTCTCTAAAGCCTGGTGCATCTGGGCACTGAATCCTTACAAATTTCGTTTCTGATTAACCTGTGAAAGGAATGATCAGGGAGAAGAGTGTCATTAGTGTAACACACAGAGGCAACAAATTCTCATTACAGCTTAATGCCATCCACACAGACTGCAGGGTCACAGGGAATGGCTAATGGTAGCCGACAAATGTTGGGTGTATTAGTCACAAAACATTTGCTGAATTCCATCAGAATGTCGTGACAACCTTCATAGCTAGTCCCAGCGAGCTGCTAGAGTCAGTGGAGTTTTCCTGTGACAAGCCGTCACTCTATCTTGGTTGAGCTTTATAGCACCAGTCAAAGCAGTCAGAGAAGATTGAAGTGACAGAGGCCCACTGAGTAAATAGTGAAACATGCAGCACATCATGAAATATTCAGCCAGGGTGTAAAAGCTCTAAATGCTTTTTCAATTATTAGCACCTGCACTGGCTGCATACATCTAACACTAACAGCGTGTTAATTGCCACAATTTGTTAAGGTACTTGTAGGAGAAATTTTGAAGGCATGAGACATTCTTTAGCGTGTCTTCAATTCCTCTCTTACCTTCAGCAAACCCACTCCTTCCTCCTAAGATTGAGCATCTGTGTGCAGCAGTAAAAAGACACCCACAAACCCCTAAGTCAGATAGAAAAACCTCAAAATTCCTGAGCCATGGGCAGGGTGTCCCTGAAGACCCTGAATCTTGGCAGGAGACTGCTAAACATCTTTTTGTGCACAAAATCCAGATATGTCTACCTGAGAAAGGAACAACTGCAGACTCTAACAGACACAGGTTAAAGAGGAATGGTGTTTTTCTCAGGTGTGTTTTGAATTGACTTTATATAAAGGAGAATTTTGTTGGAGGACAGAATAAAATCTAGCCAAGACATTGTTTTACTAATATGTAAGGACTAAGAGATTACAGTTTATTTTCATGCAACCTCAGGGTCCTGCCTGCTGCTCACACAGTAATCTTGTTCCCAGTGCTCAGCACACTGAGTAGTTCCACTGCAGATCAGGGAGGGTATGTTGCTCTAGTTCTCAATTGCATATGAATAATAGCAAGAGGGCTAAGAAAAGGGTGACATAATACAAGGGTATGTTTAACAATAGTAATTTTACGAGACAGCCATTTAGTCCTGAATGGTCTTTTCAATTCTGTCCATCCCCAGTCAATACCCAAAAGTTTCAGACTCAAAAACTCAGATTTTACAGTGGTTATGAATCTGTGCTAGGGAAGCAGTGCTCTTTAAAATGTAATGTTGACTTCCTTGCACTAGGTTTGCTCTAAGTGGGATTTATGGTTTTGCTTTAGGCTGTTTGTCTTCCAGGCAGGCTTTTTGGGTTTGCTGCTGTAGCATGGCATTTAGCGTCGTTTTCAAGTTTAATTGCTCATAAGTGGCATTATGTGCTCTTCAAAACCTTGAAAAGATGGTATTTTGCTCTTCATTTTAAGTCATGCGTATGTAACATCTGCCATAAGAACCAGAGAAGCTATTTTTAAACTGGGGTTATGGATGAGGGAAATTTGACTTTTGTTAATTTCCTTCCATACAGGCTATACATATATTTTGTTAGCCAGAAGGACCAAATGCTTTGGTCATTGCAAGTCTTAAAAACCAACATCTCAATTAGAACAGGGGTTTAATTGACAGAAAGTGCTTTTCTTCCTATGATTTGAGTTCTTGAATCAGAAGATTTTGCAGGCCTGGAGAACATAATGACTGCAGCGTGAATATAAGCATCTCGGCAGTAACCTGCCAATGTGACTCAAGCACTGCTTGACAAAGCCATCTTCAAGGATGAGGAGGCAGAGAGGCTCTAGAAACATTCAGTCCATGATTTGGCTGTAAGGGCAACAATTGTAATGCTTTGTGTGATATAAATTTTAATGGGAAGAAGGTGTCCAAATGCCTTAGGCGGATTTGACAGCTTTGGCCTCTCTGTGTGTCTATCTTAATTAATTTTAAATACTTGCAAAACAGGTTTGGATCATCAGATTAATGAGGGTGTATATGCCCAAAGTAGTAATATTATTTTTTAACTGTTCTGATCAGTTCAGGTTTTAAATACGTAAGTCAGTGCATCTTCTGATAGACTCAGTAACATCTGAGGACAAAGTTGGACCTAAGTAATGGAGAGTTTCCAATGTCCAGAGTCATCTTCAGGGATCAATTTACTGAGAATGAAAGAACATTGATTAAAGAGAGATTAAAATAATATCTTAGCCCAGAAGATCTAAATTTATTAAACACACTTACTTACGTGAATAACCCTACATATTGTGAAACAGAATGTGGTTAGTCATATCACAGAGTGCTTCTCAGGCAATAATCCATCATCCTGGAGTAAAAGTAGTGCAATAATACCTCTTAGCACGCTTTCATGTTGTGTGTCTCATCTTGTTTGCTTCATTTAATGTTATGACTTGCTATATTCCAAGCAGTAGAGCAGAGTCTAAACAGTTTATGACACTGCAAATAAATGCAGGTGTTGATAAAAAAAAAAAACAAAAAAAACCAAAACAAATCAAAACAAACAAACAAACAAAAAAACCCACACACCAAAAAAATCAAACACCAAAAATCTAAAGGGTTTGGGTTTTTTTTTAATCACAATTTGTTACCTAAAACTTCAGCAGGGAGTTAGTTATATCTGATGATTCACATTCTTTTTTCTTCCCTCAGCCCACTTACTTTTAAGGCTAAAATATTGTAATAAACCTTTGGCAGAAGCTACTTTGAATGTTCTCTGTTAGGATGCAAAGCCCAAAAGAGCTATGCTAGGCTTTAAGCACTCACGCTCTAAAAATTGCCTCAAAACTCAAGGCAGTTGACCATAATTTGATGTCAGATATCTGATACTACCTGCTTTGTTGTAACATTCCTTTCAATTTGTATCATTTTTGTGAATAATTCTTGTGTCTGGGATTAGAATATTGCTCAGTAATTGCTTGTGTTAAAGCGTCAGATCATCTATTTAATTTTAAATCTCAGAGAAGAAAGGAAACCCTGATTACAAAACAAGAAGCTGGCCTTTTTTAAAAACTGATTTATGTTCCTCTGATGAAGGATAGGGGGAAAAGAAAATTCCTTCTTATATGTGCTTGATTTCTGAAAGGAAAAGAAGGTGAATTGACTGGTAAACTTTGCTTTTGAAAAGTGAACTTCTCAGTGCTCCTCTAGAAAAACTCATGAAGAAATGTTTTGTTGCAGTATTGGGGGGGAAAAAACCCTAACCCTGAAACAACAGAAAGAAAAACATTTCTCAGTGGAAACTCCTGAACATTCCTAATTTCTTGGCAAACTTTCTTATTTTGAAACATATAGCTAACACATTCCATTACAAAAAATAGCTGGGACAGAGCACCACTAAATATTGTTGGAACATTAGTACAACCTTCAAATGGAAATGTGTTCATGGCTGCAGATCTTATTGTACCACCTGCAACTGAGCAGATGGGGAATGCCCAAGGAGCAGCATCTCAGTCAGCTCTCAGACAAAACTACCATGGCTGCATCTTGCTGATGGAGGAAGATGGAGGAAGAGAATGCAGAGTCTAGATATTTTTCTAGAAATCAAACAAAAACCCAACAAAGCAACAAGCCCCCACAACAAAGCCCTTTGATACAGCTTTTTCATCTCTGCTTCCTACAAAAGAGGGAATGCACTTATGCAGGGCATGTCATTATCAGCTCAGAGAAGGATCAGAGACTCCAGATAGTCCACTAGGGCTCCTCTGCTGCCCGTGGGTTACAGTGAAATCCCTGAACTGAATCTCTATTGAGAGAATTTAAAAAGTTTGAAAACACAGTGTTTCTTTTTTCCAGATGAATCTAACTTATGTCTTTGTCATGTAGGGCATTGATTGTCTGAAAGCATCAGAAGATTCTGGTTAAAATGGAACATTGTATTAATAGTTTCTCAACTTTTTTTGAGCCACTTTCTTTGGAGTTGATCCCATTTGAGTGAAATGCATGAGAATTTTTCACTGATTTCAATAGATTTGTAATCACTGGCTATGAAATTACACTGATTGATCACCCTGACTGAATTCGAGATTATGCTTTTCATGAGAATGCACGTGTTGGTTGCATGGTAATTTAGCATACCCTGTTTGAGGTAAATTAACCTATATTACACACTATGTTCACAATCTGCTTTAGCAGTCCATGCAGAAGAGAGGATCTCACCACAGTGTGCTGCTTCAAATGCTTTAAAAGCAGGAAACTTCTTGTTTTAAGAGCTCAGACAATATGGGCACTTCTTTAACAGGCTTCAAAGGGCAAATTGCTTTCAAATTTGGATACCTATCTCAGAGTACTTAGCATATTCTTAAATTGCAAATACTTTCTTCTTAGAAATGTTACAATTCTATATCAAGATATTTCAAGCATTCATGAAAAAAACCTGCGGTAAAGACTGTAGCTTTCCAGACAAAGCACTATTAAATCATGCTAAATATAAGATTTTAGGGTCAGTTTACCCTATATCTTGTGAATATGATTCTGTTAATGCTATTGTATAATGCAGTCACTTACAAGTCTTCACCAGCATGTGAGTGTTGGAGTCACTTAGTACTTAGCTTAATGCTTGATTTTAGCATATAAATTAAAGAACTCTGTGTCTGTGCTTAGATGTAGCTATATAGCTGGAGATCAAGTTCATAAAAATGTCTTTCATTTGCTTCTCCTTTGAGAAGCCTTGTGCTTTAAAATGTTGCCACAGAAACACTTAGAAGGTTATCACAGGTAGAGTTGTCAGAGAAAATGGACATTGTTGTTTGGTATTAAAATCATGTATTCCAGATGAGGGCGTTTGTTAGTCAGTCTGCTCTAAAATGACATACTGTTGAATCTTTAAAGGGCTTCAGTTTGGGAAAGCAAAATATGATTGGGCAAATTGCTAAAATATTTAAAGTGCAGCCTGTTAAAGCTTTTACTGGGAAGAGCATCACGTCAGAAGTTGTATGTGGTAAAAGCAAGTAATTGACTTTCCATACTTATGCCAGTCAGTCAGCATGGGGCTCTGTTGCTATCCCTTCTACTTCATTGCAGATGCCTGTAGGAACTTTGATATGTATTTCAGAGGGGTGGGACTGGAAAGAAAAAAACTTACATGGTTCTGATGGTGTCAGAAAACCCTATTTAAAATTAAATGCTATTTGTATAGAAGAGGATAGAAAGTCATTGAAACTGCACCCAATATTTAAAAATTAATTTTTTTGGTATGCAGCTTTTGTTTAAAAATGTCCTTATTGTCAAAGTGCATGTTAAAGTGTAAATACATTTCATTTTTTTACTTTTATCCCTCATTGTACACAGCTCTTGGGATATCTTTCCATCCATAATTCATAGTATTTTCCATTTATGTTGTCCTCAACTTGTTTTTCTCCAGGCATGACCCCTTGTTAATTCCTGGCAACGAGCAGATTGACAATATGGATGCCAACGTGAAAAAATATGACTCTACAGGGATGTTTCATTGGTGTCCAGCCAAAGACATAGAAAAGGTCATTTTGGTAGGTATTGATGATAAGTTGTGCTTGAAAAGAGGCTATTTAAACTACAGAACTGATGTCTAATGGATAAATAAGTTAGTCTCTACTGTCACACAATCCAGTGTATTGAAACTGGGAGCAAGAGTGATGAATCCGAAGCTAGGAATTTGGTTAAAGAATTTTGATTCCGTAAATCTTTATGTCCAGTGCAACAATAAAAAATCATCCAACATGGGGAATTTCTTTTCCATAAACTGAAATCTGCATATTTGGTTTAAATCTTTAGAGAATTAAGATTAGATATACTTAAATGCTTACACACCCCACTTTTCTCTTTACACAAGGCAGTAATGATTTTAATGAAGGCAAGTGTTGTTTTGACTTACCTCTTATTTATTGATGTTTTATTAATTATTATTAATTGATTTTTTAATTAATTTTTCTCTCTTAGAACTTCTCTCTTACTTCTCAATATTTCAAGATGCCCAAACAGGCCAGAGCAAGTAGTGCCCCTACTCTGACTCTAGCATGCTGCTCTATGTTTGTCTCTTTAACTGGGAAAGCCATCAAACTGACTCAAGTCATTAAAAATAATTAGGAGGCCTATCAAAGTCTATTTTGAAAGTTTATGCCACTTATGTTCATGTTCTTATACCTAAGAGTAGCAAGTAAGTAACCCCAGATCTTGTACGCAAAACAAATTATATTTGAAATGAGCTCCCTGGTGGATCTTCACTTCGTCGCACTTCATAAAGCTTTTCTCAAGCCTGCTCTCTTAGATTTTCCTGCACTGTGGTATGGTGTGGCCAACAGTGGTGACAACCCCAGTTATTCCAGCAATCAGGGGTTAAAAGCTTGTCTCCAGTTCTTCTTGAGGGTTTCTGTAATAACTCTGACATTGCCTGGAATTGCAAAATTGCCGTTTAGATAGTCAAGCAAGTAAATTCCAAATTTTAGAGGTGGAGCTTTGAGATGCAGTTTGCTTGAACAGCTTTAAATAGTGTCATTTATTTGTAATCAGCAAGCAAGAGGTGGTAACCCTACTGTACAATACTTTGTAATAGACAGAGCTGGAAATCCGCCTTTGTGCTGCAAACACATTTTATGTGACAAACTACATGTTGACCTACTTAGAAAAGTGTTCCTTCACAGATAGTGTTGGGGAGTGACTCAGTCATCCTCTCTTGGTTATGCCATGTTAGTTTTTTCCACTACCAGCCTGTGAATCTCCAAGTCTGTCCAGGTTCTTTCTGCTTCATATGTCGTCACCAATAAAGGCACTGCCAGCAAAATGCTTCCCTACACCTTTTCAAACTCACAGTCCACAATTCATGTCTACATTCGTATCTATGCAAATTTAATGCTGTCCTTAGAGACCACACAAGTACAAATTAGTGCATAATTTGAAGATGATGGGATTTCCCAGGTTGTCTTCTAATTGATACTTGATGATGTCCCAGTCAGAAAATAATTCATTTTTCTGCCCAAGATATGATTTGGCTCTATGACATTCCAGCAGTATCAGGTAGTAAGAAAGGATTTTTTGCTGTATGTGGCTACATACAAATTTATGGAACGACATTTTTTACATACCTGGCTTTCAAGACTTGGTCTCTGTTGTGTAAAGTCTGAGTATTCCAGATGCCTGGGCAGAGGCATGGGACAATTTACATGCTTCACTTGAGGATTCACTCCTGTTTTCTGCTGGTAGGAGGGCCAAGACGACTCTCTTGGTCAAGCTGTATGAAAATCAGTGTCATTGCCCTGGAGAAATTGAAAGCTCATGCATTTTTTTAAACTGATGTGAAAACTTCTAATCAGACTTCCCATTCTTCTGACACAATGAGCATATCTGCTGCATATTCCAATCTTAATTGCACACCACTATGCTTCTGTAATTTAGAAAAATGGCATATACTGTGGCTAAGTTGGAGGAAAATTTTGCAGATCACCACTGTTTTAGTTTTGCTCATTGGCAAAACTTCTGTGTAATGGTGCAGAGCGTACAATTTCTTGGCAATATGGTATCAGTGGTTCTCCAGCTACTTGGCGGAGCACAGCAATGCCAAGACTGACTCCAGAAATTAAGATTATTTTTTCCATGTGGCTTTATTTAGTCATCTTGATGTTTGAGTTGCCTGCTCAACTCACCTAAACAATGCTGAAATTAGTGCAAAAATTTATTCTTTCACTGAGACAAGAAGATAATTCTGGGTAGTGTTTTAATGTGCTCCATGAGACCTTTTTCCTCAGTAAGTCCAACTGGCCTGAAAATTTAGTATTACTCACAAGCTCGCACTTTTATTTTGTCACTGAGAGAAGCTCTGTGGCATAAAGTGGGCATCCATTGTAAAGCAGAGCAGTGTGGAGCATTTGTGAGTTGCTTCTCAGGGAAACAGCAGCTTGTCCTCAAATAAGGAGCTTTGGCTCTAAGAGATTATGGTCCTCAACTCACAACATCTGAGTAATATCACAAAGCCCTGCTAGGAACACTGGGCACTCAAAATCTTCCTTTTCAAATTGGTCCTGAAAAAAACCCAACTAGTGATTTGTCAATCAGGACATGATTTTGCATTTCTTTTCTATAATTCTTAGCTAAACTCAAAGTACTTTGTAACCAGAGTCACAATCCACATGTATAGAAACTTGCACAGGACCAAAATTTGTCCAATACAATATCTTCCCAAATGCCAAAGGATTTGCAAACAAGAACAATTTTTTTTTTCCACTGAGCACGTTTAATGAAATATAAATAAGGGTAAAATGAATAGCTGTTATCAAACTGCTTCTTTGTGCATGAACAATATTGACAGTTGTATTTTTCCTGTTTTAAACTCAATATATGATTTAAGATTCCCTTTGTTTCATTTTTTCCCTTGTCTTTTTGTTTTGTTTTGTTTGTTTGTTTTTTTTAGACTCGAAGTGAAGCAGCGATGACAGTTTTAAGTGGGCATGTAGTCGTTTGCATATTTGGGGATGTTAAATCTGCTTTGATTGGATTAAGAAATTTAGTGATGCCATTACGAGCCAGCAACTTTCACTACCATGAACTCAAGCACATTGTGTTTGTGGGTTCACTTGAATACCTGAGAAGGGAATGGGAGACACTGCATAACTTCCCCAAGGTTTCAATCTTGCCTGTAAGTTCGAAAGCCATATTATTGATACTTTGTTATTTAGGACAGCAACTGGACAGATTCATATTGACTTTGATCTTAGGCTTTTTTACTTTTGTCTACTTATAGGCCTGAGGACTTAGATTTTCCCTTTACTGTGTCTATGAAAACAGAGCCCTGTGAGACCTTATTAGAAGATATTTGCTGCAGTGTTTGGTTCCTCATCATCCTCATCAGATGAATTTCAGCTGGTATCAGATGTATTAGCTGTGTTATGTATTGAACATTCACTGTAGTGCCCTGCATGGAGCCAGTTCTGATGTTGTGATATCCCTGACAGAATGACAGTAGTTATTTATGATATTACTTATGTTTTTACGCCCACAAAACCTTTGAAGAAATTATTGCTATTCTGTCTACATAAAATTCATATGTATTCATAAAGACTTCCTCTGGGCTGGCCTGCTTTATAAGGAGCACTGCCCTGGCATTTCAGTTCAGAGTCCTGTACGAAAGTACAGCAAAACCCTGACCCTCTTGAAATCAGTGAAAAGCTCCTATTGATCTTTGTAGGCACAGCCACAAAAAGGTCCTTTTTCTCTATATATCATTATGATTCATTCATATGACCAAAATATAGAATCAAGAGCTCCAGGACTAACAAATGCAGCTCTCCAAGCTGGTGATCTTTGGTGACCATAGCTATAAATGACATGTGGAAGCCCATAGTATAAGTATGAAAGAAAATGCTCAGCATGTTATATAGTGAAGTTACTTTAAATGTTTCTTTAAGAATGAAAAATTATGAGTTTAGTCCTTAATAATTTCATTTCAGCAGTTAAAAAAAAAATCAATGATGGATGTAACTTTAACTGAATAATTTGGAAAATAGCTGTAGAATGAAAGGACTGTCTTTGCTTTTTGATTAATTCTGACTGTAGGTCTTTGTTACTGTAAATGCAGTTCTAGTGTTAGCCCTTGGCATTTTTCTGTAACCTGATCCAACAGATGGTGTCACAAGATTCTCTGCTGTCACAAAAATGGTGTCAGTATCAGATTTGGTCAGTTAATATCCTCCTCTTTCTGCCAATTCCTTTTAATTCCAGTCACTGTGAAGGCTAAAGACTAATCAGAATCAGAATTAAATTGATAATACTGTTGAACTATTGAACAGAATAGAATCCTGCTACTGCTTCCAGTGTATAGTGTGTATCCATTATTATAATGTGTTTTTGCAAAGTTTTGATTCTGAATTCTGAAGAGGCATTAAAGAAATATACTTTCCCTAGTTTACACCAAAATTCAGAATAGCTTTAGATTAATTTTGACTTGAACAGCTTAAATACTTAATTGATGCAGCTTTCAAAATACATTTTTTAAAGGAATTGTATCTGACATAGTAATCAAGGGTGATGAAGACCACACAGACTTCATTACCGTGTTTTCCTTTTTTCTCCCAGCCTATCTGGTTCAAAATGGTGATATAAAGTTAAAAATATTGGCAATTTTCTGATCTAATTATACTAATTTACGAATGTACTTAAGTTTCTGAGGTTATATTTGTAGGAACCTGTTAAAAGGAGGCCACTTTCGTACTTCTCTGTGCATTGATTCGTGAGGTAAAACTTGCTGCTGATATCTGATGGAGGTGTGGTTACAGCTGAATATAAAAACATTTGTTCTGGTTTAAAAGAAAAAAAAAAAGGAATTTAAAGTCTGTATTAAAAGAGCCCTTTAGGCTGCTAAATAAACTCTTAAAAAGTAGGCAAATGCCAATTTTAAATATCCTCAGGCAGCCTTAATTCTGTCCCTTTACATAAAATCATTAGGAGTGAGCCTTTAATTAATTACATGATTGCATATTATTTTTCCCCACAGGAATCCTGCTTCACTTGGTGCACAGTACAGGCACAAAGGGCAGGATTAAGGTGGCTGAAATAATAATATTCTAACTTTGGAGTAGTTTATAATGAAATCATATCTGTTTGATACATACTGTTTTTTGCAAGGTTTCATGCCTCAAATTGTTGAAAGTTACATGGAATAATTAAGCTGGCAATCACTGAATAAGAATTGAGCTCTTCCTTCACTGTGTGTGCTTTAAATTCACTTTTGCATTGAGTACTCTCAGGGGAGTTCAGGAGATATTCACCATGAATGATCAGGTGATGAAAGATGAGGGTCTTGACTTGATTTTATGAAAGTCACTGCATGACACTGGGGCAGTTATGTCTCCTCATCATTGGGGTCTTTGGGTACCAAGCCATATGAGGCAGCAGAGTAGAATCTAGTTTCCATTAAAGACGAAAGTGTATTTCCTGGACCTCTCAGTCCCTGTGACATAGACTTAAAATTCTGTACCTACAGTTGTGGACTGTTGAATGGCAGGGAATTTTTAACAAAAAATACCACGTTAAGTGTCGTATCTCAGCTTTGTTACCTATGAAAAAAATCTACAGGCTACTACAGCATTTTTTTAAATGATTCTGTTCTCTGATGGAGGATTGTGGAACAGAGAATGTTGCACAAGTTGTGCCCATTAGGATAAAGTCTTGTTTCTGTTTCAAAGGGTTTAATCACAGAGCTTTGAAGCTCAGTGTGTTTTCCTTCTAGAAGCACCAAAAGCATGCTTCGAAAAGGATTAACCTTTTCTGTGTGTTGCTTTAGGTAGGAAAAATAGCTTTGTCCTGATTGCATTTCAGATGTGCAGGACACATAATGCTTTCCTGTTTGAATTGCTGTTCTTTTGCCCAAGACCATTGTGACTTGGTAGTAGATAAATAGACATTTAAAACACCCCTCTTGTTATATTCAGAGAGCCAGAGGTTGCCCCATGATAGCAGCTTAAATCAAGACAATTTCAAGTCACCGATGAGATGTAGAATGCTGGCATTATTCCTGTTTCTTGTTTGTTAGTAATAGCTTGACTGAGCATTGAGACTGAACCTAAAATGCTGCCATCAGCACCAACTACCCTTTAGATTAGCACACGTCTCCTATTCCCTGGCACATAGTTAGACCAGCTTAATGTCAGAGCATAAAAAAGATACTTGTTAAATAATTTCCCAAAGCTCCTTCTCAATCTTTAATTTGTTTTTCTTTTTTTCCTCTTCTGCATCCCTCTCCTTTCTTTCCTCCCTGTGCCGAAGGGTACGCCATTAAGTCGGGCTGATTTAAGGGCTGTCAACATCAACCTCTGCGACATGTGCGTTATCCTGTCAGCCAATCAGAATAATATTGATGATGCTTCGCTGCAGGACAAGGAATGCATCTTGGCGTCACTCAACATCAAATCTATGCAGTTTGATGACAGCATTGGGGTCTTGCAGGCTAATTCCCAAGGTAAGGACTGCCCTATAATACTTCTCTGCAGTGCCTACAGGGGACAGGACCTGGCAGGAAGAATATCCCTCACTCAGTAATTCAAAGAGCCCTGCATCAGCTCGCTTGACAGTTAAACCTGCTGATTGGTATGATGGCTTTTAAAGGGACAGTCACGTAGTTTCTCTGCTGCATCACAAAGCATGTCTTCTAGAGGAAAAATGGATGAACATGAAACTGGAATTTTTTTCTCATTTCAAAATTTTCCTAGATAATATACGTCGTTTTCTTACTGTGGCTTCCTTTACAGGCTGAGTTGCTGTTATATAACCATTGATAACTTGCAGTTATTCTTTGGAATACCTGAAGGTTCTGTCTAACAAAATTTCTTTTTATGTAAAAACACATTGAAACTTCAGAGAAAATGCAAGTTTTAGTAACACAAGCCAAAAAGTAAAATAAAAAGAACAAGAATTTTAAATTTTCTATACAGCTTTGGCACCTTCTTGCTCAAGACGCCACTGAGAATTAACTCAAAGCTGATTTCTTCCCATGGTTTGACATGTACTCATCCCATTTAAGGACGTTTAAGAAAATCTTCCAATCTTTCTTAAGAGTAGGGGACTGATTCATAGGTAGCCAAAGGCTATTTTACACCATCTGTGCCTGTGCAAAGCAGCTGCAAAGCAGTCATAAGCACCCTGGCAAAGACCATCAGTGTAAAAACAATCATCTTCCCATCCCTGAAGGGTCTTGCAGCTTATGCAGCTGAAGTCCTACCTTTGATAAACCTATTAACTGCAACAGTAAATATTCCCCCTGGATCTAGTTCTGCTATAAATGTAGGTGGAAAGGATTGTGCTTTGGTCTGCAGTTTCCCTGTGAGCCTGATCTAGAGATAGTTTTCCCTCAAGGACTGTGAGAACTAAGATTAAGTTCAGGTTTTCTTCTTTACACTCTAATCAGGAAATAGGAATTATGTGCCAAAAATCAGAGGCTGCAGTGTAACTTCTTGAATATAGAAACTTGAACGTAGAAAATTCTTTCTTAGAATCAGCAATAAAATAGTGGAATTTAATACTGGAATGGAATTGTACCAGGAAGCTAAAAATGTGAAGTTTTCAAAGTCAAATTGGAAATTTGGGTTTCTGGATAAAATAGGTTTCTAAATAAAAAGTAGATTTAGAGAAGAAAAGGAAGAAACTGATTGTTTTCAATCCCATGAGTGCTGAAAGTTTCAAATCTGTGGTCTGGAAATAACACAGCCCCAAATATTTTAGAGTTCTTTCCTCATAAATTTGTGAGACGGACTTGCTCACACTCTAATAGCATATAGTCATGACTAGGAAACTCATTGCAGAAGTGGAAGACAGGCATAGAGATTCCTTGTTTCACTAGTTTAGACCTGGGATCTGAAATTCTGTATCTCAAAACTAAATCTGTACTTTCACTACCAGTCTAATGGCTCTTCTTTGATGAATCTCTCTCAGTCTCCTATCACACACATAATTAAAATAATCAAGAATCTCTTCTTGAGCACAAAGAGTCTGAGAGAATTTTCTGTCTTTGCTCAGAAGTTAGAGACATTTCCAGCACTTGACTGTTGCATTTTACCTCTGGGAGTACACGGGGTCAGACCATCCCTCAGTGAGGGTAGAGAAACCTGTCAATATCCAGTCTTCTGCACCACATGAACACCTGTCATTTTTTACTCTCCATGCTTGGAGGTATTCAAGACCTGACTGCATAAAGCTCAAAGAAGCTGACCTGACCTCATAGTTGACCCTGCTTAGAGCAGGAAATAAGACCAGAGACCCTCCAATGTCCTTTCCAGACTGAATTGTTCTGTGACTCTCTAATACCCAGGTTGCTGCTACAGCGATAGTCCCTGTCGGTCAGGAAGTGTACGCTGGCCATGGTCCAAATCCCTTTAGCCCTTTTAAATGCTGCTGATGCAGAGCAGCAGAGAGACAATAGGTGAGCACATTCTTAGAAATTTTTGACATTTCTTCAGGTAAATGCCAGACTGAATGTTAAAAAATAAAAGGTGACTCTTTCCATAGCTGTTCTGGACAAACAAAGTATAACATAAAGCAGGTAACCAACAGCCTATTTTAACTGGGAGCACTGAATAAGTAGGGGTTCTTGTAAGCCCAGTTGCTTCAGAAAATTATTATCTTCACAGTAAGTTTTCTGTTTATGAAATCCACCACTCCTGAATTGGTTGTGTTCCTTTCAATAGAGTAAATTTTCATGAAAGACCTTGAATAAAATGATTAGACTGTCAGAAGCAGTTAGATCAGTAGATAGCACAAACTTTACTGGAAATTATATGCAATGTGACATTTTTGTCTGTGAAATGCGGCTTTAACATATGGTGGACACAACTATCATGACAATTACGTGAACGAGGTGATTCAACTTTTGCTGGTCAACAAGCAGCGTATTAGAACAAACTCAGAGATTCTTACTGGCAATTAAATACCTTTGTTTACAGAGCAAGTTGTCATTATACGTTTGTGTGTTGCTTGACGTACTTATCCTTAATACATTGTCTGGTACAAACTTCCAGTATTGCCAGTCTGAGTTTTTCTAGATCTTAATGTATGATTTTGAATTAAGACATCCTCATCAACATCATGCTTTGGATCTTCTGTGTTGTTCTGTGTTACTTCTGTTACTGATCATCAGAAACACTGGCGTTAGAAAATCTGGAGGTGTGGCGGAAGGTTCAGTTGACCTGTGACAGGGTGTTGAAAAGAGAAGAAATAAAATATATGGGCAGTCTAAGAAATGTATGAGCTGAGCTGCAAGATTTTTGGTGAGGGATTAAGCAGTATGACCTTACCATTGCTATTCTGAGTAAATAAATAGTATTACATATGTATAGTTATGTGGTCACTAAGCAGTGGAATCTCATATGAAAACCTGATATATAATTTAGGTTTACATTTCTGAAAAAAAATACAGTCATTTAATTGATTGATTATTGAATATACAAGGATTTTTCTAGTTTGTATTTGTGATTATTTCATTTCAGCTTTAGGCAGAAGGTGACATCAATACAAGAAGGGTGTCATAAAAAACAGGATGCAAATTTATTTAACCATCAGATAGGCCATAATCATTGGCAAGTGTTGAAGTACAGGGCTATATCTATAACTCCTTTGCTTTAAGTTGGTAGCAGGAAAAGAATCCACAGATTTGGTGATTTCATTCCCTTTTCCATAGAGCTTCATCCTCATCACCTGCTTTAACACCAAAGTCACTCTCACTCCTAGCCATATAAAGATCCATCATTAGCCAGCCCTTGGTATCCATCCAAACATGTCCTTTCCAGCCAGGGACATGTCTTTGAAATGGAACCCAGGTGCATTCTGAGAGGAAAAATCTTGTAGAAGGAACAGGTGGCTGGACACACGACAGCAAACTTTGCTGAAAGAGAAAGTTCTATAGCAATAGGGCTAGCAATTCCCAGTGCATTAAGTTAACTGCTGAAAAATCAGCTCTGAATTAATCTGGTTTGCATCAACAAAGAATTTTCTCATTACTTGTTCAAGATGAATTTAAAACAGCCATTCTCATACAGAAACAAAGACTTGATAATACCTCCTTATGATGTTAAAATATCCCCAGGTTTTTGAACTGGTTAACAGTCATTATCTAGACCTTCTATAAGTAGTGCCGCAACATTTTTGTCCTCTGGCTTGCCCGTCTTGGGTCATAACTGATCCTGCCAGAATTGCATCTTATCCAAGCTCAGTGCTCTGCCTCGGCCTTCCACAAAAGAAAAATCCAACTCAAAGTTACAAGACACAGGAAGAAAGTAATAATCTGGACCAGAGCTACAAATGACCTGGCATCTCCAGAGGGGATGGCAGTAAACTATCTAAATTGTCAAATCTGTGTTCATCATCAGCTGTCTGGCAACATATGACCAAATGCATGGCTACACAGAACTGTGTGTGTAAACAAGCTATCTTCCTTAGGAAAAAAAGCTTACTAAGAGTTCTGAAAAGATTTTCTAGTCTCCTTTACATAAAATGTGTACTTCTATTCAAAAATAACAAGAAGTTATTTCAAATTAAACCTTTGCTGTTAAAAGTTCTCATGTTGAAAGTGTTCTCAGGGCTGTCTGCATTGATCGTTTCAAAGCTGACTGGGCAGCTCCGTAGGCTTGCTAGAGGTTAGGGCTGCAGACTCTAATGTCCTGAAAATGAGGTTTTAGAAATCATCAGGGCAGTTCATTGCCTTTGGGATACCTAGAACCTAGATTCCAAGGACAGAAAGGCAAAACTCTATCCCACTGAAGCTGCAGAAAAATATTGTTTCATTAAGATATCTCAGATTTTGAAGTACAAAATGCCATAAAGTGGGAGCTTGGCCCACCTCTTCACAAAATTATTAATAAACTCAATCAAATGTTTTATTTGTGACAAGGAAGCCCTGTGTTTATCTTGCTTTTCCTCTTGTAGATCTTGACTGATTATCTTAGAAAGATCTGTAAAGAAGTGTGTGTTTGTGTTGGAGAAAAAGGTCACCCCCAAGTACTGGAGATTGTTTTTTATTGTCCATTCTGTTTCTAATTCTGTTTCCTCAAACAGAAATTTAGACTATTTCATCAAGAAGTATTTTGGAGAGCAGACCAGAGAATGTTAGATCCATCGTCATAACATGTGCTCCTCAGTCATAACATTTTTCCAAAGCACCCAAGAGGACGCAGTATGTGATGGGTTCTGCCTTGGCTGTTAAGTGGGGAGACCTCCAGTAATTTTCCTTTCCTTCATTATGTTGACATATCCATCCATTCTTTTTCAAGTATCATCTATTGACTATTCCCATTTAGTTTTTCATGTTTATTCTTTTTTTTTTTTCTCAGAGTCCTACTTTGTGGGAATTTTACTTGTTATTTTATCCACCAGATGAACATGGCCCAACACAAAATATTTATCTTCAGTTGTAACTAAAGCTGCTATTTGGCTTTCTTCCCAAAACCCAGAAAGACAATTATACCTAACTGTTTAGAGATTTATAAATACTGTACCAGAGTAGCCTCTGGGTAGTAACTTTAGATATCCAACTCAATAATTTTCTTTTATTGGATAGTGATTTAGAGCTTATTTTGAGTCCTATATAATAAGAGCAGTACATTTCATTAAAAAACACTTACTAGACAATAAAGAAAAGTGATCTTATAGCTCCAAGCAGGTCTAAAGTACAGAAAGGGGAGGCTGTGTAGTAACGTTTTGTCCACAGACATTCTAAGACAGATCACAGTACAGCAGTGTAGACGTATTTCAGCAAAGTAACAATTGCAGCTGTTTTCTGAATGACTTCAACTTATGAGAATTTTCCCTAGGAACACTATTTCAACACATGACAGATCTTTTTAGGGCTTTCATTTACAGTTCTCATAATAGATCCTCCAACAAGAAAGAATAAAGAGAAAAACATGAAGATTGGATGAACTCCTGGGTAATACATTTCATACATCACGGCAGGATTCTTGTGGGGAAAATCCTATAAAATCAAGTAAACGTACTCAGAATTTTACACATTGACTTTCAACAGATTGCACAAGATAAAATGCCCTGTACAGGTTTAATTTCATTTGATCCAGTTCCTTTAAAAATAACTTACAACTTCATTGTCGCATTTTGTTGGAGCTGTCTTAAACTTTGATTGAAAGGACAGAAACAGCTACAAAGTTTCATAAGATTTATTTCACAATCTGATAATTAATTCTTATATCATTGCAAAGTTTTATGAACTTACTCTCACAATTTGCTGAAAGAAATTTCTTACTAAAATGAATTTGAGATCTGCTTTCCATTGTGCTTGCAGATATGTTCTTTTCCACCTCTACCAATCAATAAATTTTGATTGCTTTATCTCTGAAATGTTAGCAAAAGGCAGAAGCATATTACTGGGATTGAAAATGAGAGAAAATTCTTAAATAAGGGGAAAGGATATACTGTCTGAAATGCTTTGTTAGCAAAGGTTTTGTGCAATTTTCAGAGATAACTGTATTTTAATGCTGTTAGAGAAAACTTTTTATTAATTTAAAGTTTTATTCCTGAAGGAGGGAGTTTTAGTGAATGTTGAACCTCATTTCTCTTGTTTTATAGTCATAAGGTTTAAAGTTAATAATTCAGAATATAGGTTTGTATAATCATAGATGAAGTTAATTTTTAGGCTTTTATGAAATTGAGTATTCTGTGGCAACTCCAGTACTGTTTCCTATGTTTAATTTGTTATATTTCATGAAAACATAGGAATAAAGAATCTTACTTTCTAATACAGAAAATCAAACTCTATTTAGCTGCACTAAATAATTGCAGAATTTAAGGACGTACTTAAACCTCCTTAGGAAAGCTTATAAGTAGATGTAGAATGTTAAATGTAGATCTAATAATAAAAAAAAAATAAATTAATATTGCTGGCAGAAAATGAAAGGTTTGGGATAATTTTTAAAAGTGTCAGAGTGAGCTATGACATTAGCTTTATTCTTTTCAATGCTTAGATTCCTGTGTGTCTCTGTACATCACTGTCTTTTAGACTGCGGAATGCTTGTTATACTTAAAACTAGCTCCTAAGTACCTAATTCACACAGATGTTTTGAAAGATATTCTCCAAGACAATATCAGTCCTACCAGTCACATTTCCAAAAATTGTTTTTTGCATTGACATCAGGATTATTGGCTTCCAGGATTGACAGTTTCATGTAGGAGTTAACAACTGATTAAGGATGTTTTAATACTGGTTTCTGAGTGTTCCTTGTATTTTTGTTAGCATCAGTTGTTGCAAAAATAATAATAATCCAATTAACAAAATTTTCTACTTGGTTGAGTGATTATTTTTTTTAGCTAACTGAATTTTGAAGCATTTGTTGTAGTTTGGTTTCATTAGCATTTTTCAAAACAAAGGCTGACCATCCTAAGTAATGAAGTTAATAACTGAAAATGAGATGAGGGCCAGACATGTCCTGTATCACTATTTACTCACAAAAAATACTCCAATTTTTGAAGATCAGGTCACTGGGATAAATAAGCCAGTATTACCTTTTTGCAACATGCACATAATTTCTCATCCTGCTGAACTAGATGGATCAGCTGATAGCTGTTATTTATTTTATGGTAGCACACTGGAGCTCTAGATGGAATTAAGAGCTTGTTGTCATAGTCCTGACATATACAAGAATAAAATATGGCCTTTGCCCTGGCAAGTTTATAATCTGATGCCTTGCTTGTTCCAAAACTTACGTGCTCAATGTTATACAGGTTAATAAATCTCTCTGACTTCAATGAAACTGTCCACCTGTGTAAAGTTAGATTATGTGCAGGTCTTTGCAAGATTTGGACTTAAATAAACTAAAGAGAGTGGGTGGGAGGAGGCTTTTCACTTAACTTTTATCCTGTGCTGTAGAAACCAGCTCTGTTAGGACCTTGCTAGGCTTCCAGTCTTCACATGAAACCCTTGACAGGAAGGATCCCATGCAGCCTCCTTCACATTTTTTAGTACCTTTCCTTGCAGCTGGGCATCAATGTTGCCTGCTGGAATTACACACACAAAGTAGTTTCCCGCTTCTCTCAAAGTTTTCCCAGAAAGAGAGAAAAACTATTAAGAAAAGAGGGTTTTCAATTCTGTTGCTTATAAAACACTAAAAATGTGTTGGATGAATGGCTGGAGAGACACATTCCTTTGATACAATTTCTCTGTATTTGAGAAATGCTGTAAGATCCTAGCCCAAATATCTTTAAGTTTTCACAATTGCTTCTTCCTCTTCTGCTTTAAGGTATCTTCTGTGTCAGTCAGAGAAAAATAAAACAGGATGAAGGAGGTAGATAATACAGTACATCAAATATGAGATCTCAAACTATATTTAACCATCCCAAAACTGTTATAAATTTATGGTAGCTCGATTTTATTATTATTTGCTGTTCAACATCTTGAAAGCAAACCCCCTATTATGAAGGTGTACTATTTTTGTGCATTTTTGATGCTGAGGAATAGAAAAAATGCAGTCTTTTTATGAGCATTAATTATACACCAGGCAAGGAAGCAATTGCCTCTATGTTATGAAATATTAAATCAAAATGCTTCCTGTTCCCAGATGTCCCAGAGATAAATACAGCAGTATTTTGAAGCCCCACTTGGAGCTGTTTTCCCTGCAAATTTATAGTTTTGTCTCCATTTTCAGAAAACCCTGTTTTATGTGAAGTATAGCACTCTTGGTAGTTTTTAAGGAGCAAACTCCTCTGGAGTTGCCTATGTAGGCAACAACTCTTATGTAGATTGCACACAAGGGATCTGAAGTTGAAAGGCTCCTTTAAGATGACAAATGGGTTGAAAGTGTTATTGTCTTTGATTGCATGCCTTACATCATCTGTATGTAGGAATAAGAGAGCTATACTTTATCTTTAGCCATTTTATAAATATTTAAGTCCTTAAAGTTGCCTAAAGATATTAAAGCATATTTTACAGTAGTTGGAATATAAATATTATATATAGCACAAGATACCAAAGTAGTTTAATGAATTCATAATTTTCTGTTCACTTTTATTGGAATGTGTTTTATGTTCCAGAAATTCCATTTAAAGAATAAGAGACCATTCTGCTCCCTGACAAGATGTGAGCTGATAGTGAATGATATCAAGGTTCCTTTAAATATGAGGCTGCAATTAGCAAGACAAAAGGGAACATGAGTTTTAGAATGTACTGCACCAATCTCTGAGTTTTAACTTTAAAAAAACTCGTTTTTTAAGAAACCATATGTAAATCTTTAAGAAACTGTAAGGTGTTTTGCATCTCCCTCTGTGTATTTTCTAAAAGTTCTTAATTGCATAAGAAGATGCATATCTACATCCAGTTATACTAAGGAACATTTTTAAAATTTGAAGTTAATTTTCAAAAATAACCAGCCATAAAAATCTTATGAGATTTAAATGTGTAAAAGGTCTGTGTTTACTGGCTTTGAATACAAAGGTATGTTGAGGTTATAATTCTAAATCTTTCAAATTCCCATCAAACATAAAAAAATTCTTTTTACTATTTCACAGTTTAACTATTTCCCAGTAGGAGTCCATGCTGGGTAATGCTTGCTAATTACCCACAACAAAAGTAGACACACAATGCTGGTAAATTACCTGACCCTTTGCATTTTAATGAGACAACAAGGATTTCATGAAGTGATGTTGTTTCAGTGGTTAATGGTGTCAGCAATGTTGTAATTGTAGGCTGAGGCACATTAGCTGCACAACCACATGTAGTAAGGGTTTCTCTCAACAGGCCCTTTGGAGAATAGAACAGGGCATTATCATTAAGCCTATGTCATTTGCATGCTGCTAATCACTTACTTTATTATCTTGTGTATCCATTGTCTTTCTTTAATTGCTCTTTAAATGAAAATTAAAAATAGTTCCAGTGCCCACGATACTTGTGATAGCATCTTGATTATGAAGATAACTTCAAGAAAATGGAACATATAGATAATATATTGCAGGCATACAAGATAGTTTGGAAGTAATGTACCACAGCAGGCAGCCTCATGAGCATAATTCTGGTGTCTTTCTTTGCTTCACTACCTATTGTTTGCTTAATAAATGGTTATTTATGTTCATAAAGGTGATGGGGTTTTTCCAGAGATCAATGTCACTGGTTTTGCTTTACTGTGGAAGATACAAAGCGTCAGTATCTAGCAGACTTTACCAGTCCAATAGCATTACAGGAGAAAGTTAGATTTTTGTTCTTTCCAGTTAAATCCAGTTTAGTCTGTGATCTCCAAAGCAGAAAAGCAGAATCTATCACCTGCTAGTGATTTGCAGAACTTTGACAACTTTAGATAAAATTTATAAAATTCTTGCCATTCACTTTTCAAGACAGACCTGTTGATTTAGGTTTGACATGATTAAGTATAAGACAGCCGAGACTTTCCATAATAGGCGTTTTCTAAAAGCTTATTAGCTTCTGGTTATCAAGAATGTGCTAGCTCTTTCAGCATCTGCAGAATGGGATATTCAGGCTGACTTGAGGCGCAGCCTTTGTTGGAGAGTCAGTACTGCTATGCTCCTAATAATGTATTTTTGCAGCTTTTCAACATCTGAACAAACCAGAGCTGAGAAAGAAAAATTATTAATTTTGTAAATGGTATGGTAGGATTTCTTGTTGAATAAAGTTCTGAGCTAGTTCTTGTAATTTACTGCTATTCGACATACCCAAATAAGTTTGTGACTAGTGGGAATTTTCATAGTGGCTTATTTAGAGACAAGATTAAGATCTTATAAATTGTCTGTTATGTCATAGCAATATGTGATCTTTTGCAGACTTTCCTTAGAACTTTGAAGTAGATCCTGTGGAAGTATAATGGAGATTCCACCTTTCATGTTGACTTGAAGTTTGGTTGCTTGCTTAAATTTTCTATTCAACTTTAATTGTCAAATACTCTAAATACTAATTTAGGAGTATGATTACTGGTTAGTAGTAAGAGGGAAAGTATCCCTACAGTGTTAACAGCATAAATATTTTCTGTGAGTTTGGCAGAGTTTTTTCTTAAATGCATAAACAGGCTTATGATTGGATGGCCATGTAGGGTTTCCTAAATTCCTGCTGGTCTGCTTTTTCTGTGACTTAGTAATGCAGCTCCAAGTGAGGGCAAAGATAGGCAGACATTTTTAAAACAACTCCTCTAAAAAGAAAGAACAAGAGGCTGAAATCAGGCAGTGTAGTGTGGGGCCTAAGACAACATCTTATTTGTTTGAGGACCGATAAATAACACTGACAACCCTATAGTTACATTCTTAAGCCATTAGCCACAAGTGTGAGCTTGCTCAAAAATAGTTTATGCTGTAAAGAAAATCAAATTCAGAGCAGGTACTTGACCATTTTGTTTAGCATATTCAGCAGTGTATTTTAGAAACTGTATATATCTGTTGTAAATCCTCAATAATTTGCAAATTATTTCTATTCTGACTTTTAATTAAATCTCCAGTTCTTTAGTGGCAATGCAATCTCATTTGTCTGGAAATATCTTCCATTTTCAGTGGAAGATATAGACTGAATTATAAAGACAGAGTGCTTCTAAAAATTTGGACTGTGTCTAGATATTTTTTTTTATGGCAACTTGCACACTGTGTCACATGTAAATTGGCCTTTACAGTTTATCTGCAGATTTATATTTTAGATAGGCCCAAAATCACCACTTCTTAAACTGCCTTACTAGCAACAAAAGTCCACATTGCAACTTGAAGATTTATTCTCAGAATCCTATCAAATAATAATAAATAGACCAAAAACTCTCAGAAATATTCAAAATGCCTAATTGAAAGGAAAGCTATTCCCACTGATATTACTACTAATGAAGTTAAAACTAGGAAGAGAACATTTTATTTTTTATCAACCCATTTAACTCTCAACTAACTAATAATGGATAGGAAAGTTAATGTGTTAAGTGTTTGTAGAGGTTAAAGTAGTATTTAGATGCATGGATGATAATAAGTGGTCAATACTGAAAACCAAAAAACTACAACAAAACAAAACAAAACGAACAAAACCTCACAAAAAACTGCTGGAAGTTTTCAGGATGTCTGTACTGTGACTGGATACTGTAGTATACATTTTATGATTGCCATTTAATTTTCGCTACTTAAAGAATACCACATTATATTTTACTGTTATCACTGTCTTTACCAGTTGGTTTGCTAGTGTAAAGGGTTTCAGATCCCATATAAATGAAATAAATAACGAGCTGGTGTAGAGACACTTCTGCTGATACTTGTTTAAATATAAAAAGACATTTGAGCTGTCAGAGGTAAGGAAAACTCTTACAGATTTTAGAAAAAATCTCTGATAAAATAATGAGTCATTCTGTCATGATAAGGAATTCATTTTCTTTCTAAGATTAATGTTTGTAAGAGGAGAAAGTGAGCCAAAACAGTGCAGGCTTAGCAATGGAATTTTCGTCTTAAGAGCAGACTTTACCTCACTGGTTTTCTGAATACCTTTCCTTTTGTCTTGATATATTTGAGCAAATTACCTCTTTATTTACACTGCTGACTGTATGCTTTGGATATGGCCATCAGAGCCATAAGCTACTCTCTGAATTTGTGATTCTGACTGAAGCAGGGGCTCCCACACTTTACAGATGGGGCGAACCCAGTGATACCAGTGGTATCTTTGCTGATCTTCAGGCAGTTCTGCTGACGCAACCTTAGCTATTATCAGTAGCTAATATATTGCTACTGGTACATCATTCAAGAATAGATTCAATTAGAAAGCTGCTTCAGATTCCTCCTGATTCCACAATTGTGCAGTTAGTATTTGAGTTTTTTAAATGGTGAAAAAACCAAAAAGAGTAGAAAGAAAAGGTTGTGTGATTTATTGGGCTTTCCAAGGGAAAATTGGTTGAGTTAGTGCTATATAGACTGGTATGGTTAAAATCAACCTGATACTCATTTTCACACGTGATACATACAAAGATGTCTTTAACATCTGCTACTCTGAAGTTGTGTGCTACAAAAGGCAGTATTTGAATGACAAAGAGCATGACTTTTTTTTTTTTTTTTTCCCCTACTTATGACATTCAACTTGGAGTCCTGGTAAAAAGTTTGGCTTGCCTAAAACCTTTGTAGTGGCATGCTGAAAGTTTGAATGCCAGAATTAAATTCCATGTTAAAGCCTCTTTTAAAGAAAATATATTCACACATGAACACGGGATCCATGTTCCTTCACTATGAGCATTTAATAAAGCCCTGACATCTTTTAAATACTTTTTTTTTTCCTTTAATCACCTGCCTGCTGGCACTTGACTATGTGCATAAGAAAACCTGTCCACTAAAAGCTTCTCTAGGATTTGGTGAAATCTGGCAGGACAGGATGTGCACAATGTGCTCTCTAGTCAGCAGGCTTTGAGGAGTTGCATTTTGTAATATAGGAAAGGAGCTTTTGTATACTTGCAAGTAGATTAGACTGCAGGAAATATGCAGGAGGGCTATGAAGCATACCTGCCAGATAAATTAGAGGTGGTCTTGATCTGAATCCAACCTGTCTCAAAGTTCAGCTCTGGGAATTTAGTTCAGATTTCTTTGATAAAATGGGGCTTTAGCCTTTAGAGTTCAATCTTTGATCCCCAAGACAGGCTTGAATGTGGGATTTTAGTTTTGACCCAGCCTGTAGAGAAATTTATGACATTTTACCATAGGTTTCCAGCTCAGTTCCAGCTTGAGTAATTTACAAGTCTGCTGGCACTGTTGAGCCCACACAGACCATGAAGTCGACCGTAAGTAAGTCCAAGTTGATGGAAAAACAATATTGCTAGAACTGAGTGACAGATGTTGATTATCATAAAATGTCTGTTTAAGCATTTTGTATGTATCCATTTCCTCACTGCAAACACCTGAATTTTTTGTAGAAGTAACAAAGTAATTGTACGTAAAGATGTGGACTCGTCTGCTAAAGAAATTGTCAGAATACATATTCCAAAAAATGACTGCTGTCGTTATTACTGTTGCTGCTCAGGGGAGCTGTTCAGATGCCTCATTTATTGGAGCTTAATAGATTAAAAGTCCAAATTGAGTCTCATGATATAAACCTAATCAAATTCTAATCTGCATAATTTTCCCATAAGCAGCAGTGGGAAATTTGTTTAATTTATGTTTCAGTAGTTACCAATCAGATGTTGGACAACACCGTTACTTTTATTTTTCAAGTATTTTAATTGATTACTTGCTATGATATCTGGCTTTGCTCTTCCTTTTACGCTAAGGAAAAATTTACTTTTTTTGATAGAATGACATAATGTAGAGTCTCATCTACCATGCCTGTATATCATTTTTAGTGGTGAGTTTTCCATTTTGTTTTTAGCTATTGAATACCTGTCTCTTTAAACTAGGTAATATAGCTTAATTTATTTGATAATTTTTTTCAACATATTTTTTTTTGCCTGAGGTCTAAATATGCAGGGTTGATTAATGATTAAACTGAAAGGAGTTTCGCATTGTTATATACTAAATCATTTTAACTGCAAACCTGTGCTACAGTTAGATGCTACCAACTTTGTGCCTTAGAAGCACCTAGTGTAGAAAACTATTAAATGGTAAATGGAGAGTAGGAACAATTAAAAAATAGAGTTTGTAAAGAAAGTAGCTAAAAAGCAAAATTTAGTTTTGTTTACTGTATAGAGAAATAGTTTCCATTCAGGCAGACTTGAGGGAAGTGCTACAGCTGGTAACTACATATTATCTTACTTAAAGTGAGAGAAACAACAAAAAGTGAACATTAAGGTTGTGCTCTGCAAAACCTTAGTAAAGAAAGCCCATTTGTTTTGGTAGTTTTGGGTTGTGTAAGCTTGTGGTGAACCTTGGCAGAATTAGGGTTTGGGTAGTTACCACATAAGATTCTGTGAAGGGAAAAAAAGGCCTACAAAGCCAACAACAAAACAACTAGGCAGTTTCACGTGGACTTCATTTTTTGGGGTGTGTATGATAGTGAAACTCAAAATGGCATTTGAACAGGGTAAATATTTATATAAGTACCTGTGTACTAACCCCTCTAAGTTTTACATAATTTTGCCCTAGGCTTAAAATGTTACGCCTTTCTAATATATTACGCTGTTCACAATTGAAATGGAATCAATGTGGTGTGATTCAGTGCTAGACCTCAAGATGATGAAACTCCAATCCTTCTCTTGATCTTTGTTTTTACAGCTTAATCCTGCCTTGTTAGAGAAGCCCAAGAACCAGCAGACCTATAAATCATTTACACTCTCAGCACATGGGGCCACTAACTCACCCAGAAATGGATCTCACACTTTGGGGAGCGGAAACTAGCATTGATCCCAGTGCCCTGTGCTTCCATTAGAGCTTTGATTTGGACATTTTTGCTGTAGGTTTCTGTAATTCAGCAGAAAGTGAACATTAGAGAAGAGCACTTTCTAGGCAGGGAGGTGGTAGCTGGTTCTCTGTGGTATTGTCTCTCAGAGTTCAAAGCTCAGGTGTTGTTCCAATCCCAAAGCACTAGAGGGTTGCTAAAGTTGAGAAAGGTGTCCTTCTTCAGCCTCCACTCTGTAGATTTACCTTGGCCTATGTTTGGGCCTGGAGCACCTCTGAAGATGCTCGCTCTCTCTCTCAGAGAGCTGGGAGCTTATGTAGTCACATCTGGTCTCCCACATTCCTCTCCTTTTCCAGATCTTTAGCGATAATCTCCAAGAGATCGTTAGATCTTCAGCACAAATCACAGTAAAACTAAGAACTGAAGCCAGAATTCAGGATTTCCAGGTTCTCAGGCCAAACTACAGCTCTCTATCTCAGACCCCATGGGACACTGAAGCTAGAATTGTTTCTAAATTGAATGGCTGTAACAGATTCCCATGAATGTCAGCAGCTCTTTAGCTGCATGACTGCTGCTGAACTTTCCAGGTATACCCAAGGGCTGTACTTTGGAGAATAACAGGTATAGTCTATCATTCAATTGAATTCACAGGAATATTAATGACATTGTCAGCAAACAGTAGCAAAGGGATACAACTGTGAGGTCTTTTTTGAGAATTATTTCTTTTTTGCTGGCTCTGCTTAATGAAAATACTTGTCCCATATTTCTGCATGATAATTTGTCGGGAGTGCGTTTGGCAGTTCACCACTTATGTGTTATTCATATCGGCTCAAAATGTTATTGTTGTCTCACATTCCTTAAGTGAACCAGTGGTAGCTGAATGTATATATGCTTTTTAAATTATATTTGAGGACTTTAGTCCATATATCACCCATACATGGTGAATACCATGACATCTTTCCCTAAAATAGCATTATTTAAAGGACACTATCAATTTACAAGCTGCTTTAATAACAAGGACACAACCTTTAGGTTTGCCAAGTGGATTTTCATTTTGGGATAGTTCCTTCTGCCTGCACAGAGTTCCAGTTTAGAAAAATGTATGTATTTGAAAAGGAAGGGAGGCAAAGAAAAAGGGGAAGAGAATCATAAAGGATCCATTATGATCCTTAAGAACAGAAGATATCTTATAAATGTAGCATAAAAATCCTTTTTTGAGAGTATGCCCATCTGGGTCTTGGTGGAGTCAGTGGAACAGAAGCAGTGTACATCCACAAGACAAAATTGTAAAACCCCACAGTAAAACCCCAGTGAACCTTTATTGGTCCCCTCAGCAAACTTTAAGAATATATTTACTGCTATGAAGAGCAAACTTTCCTGCATTTTGTGGGACATTACTCAGTCAAGTGACCTGCGAAGAAACAAAAATTAGTGGTTTATGGCCAGCACAGTCAGCAGATCTTTTGGCCATGAGGCCAGTTGCTTACATATAAGCAGAGCAAAGTTGGTGGTGCTTTCAGTGGAAAGAAGGCAGGTTTAGCCATGCCAGTATTCCTTAATTTTGAACTTCATTGCCACTGTGGATCTCAGAATACCTACATGTTACTGCTGAGACACAGTTAGTGCCTCCCTGGGAGGAGGACCACAGATCAGCCCGGCTCAGGAGGCACAGAGCTCACGATCCCATTGCTGCTCATCCCTTTGTGGGTGGTATTTTGTAAGGAACAGTGGGTTTTATAGACATTTGGCCATACTGAGCTCAGAGCAGGGGAGCTCCTGCATCCTCTGGTAAAAAGAGCTTGCCTCTTGTTAGGGATGAAGTTTCCCCTGTGTTCTCTTTCCACGAAGGTGAGAACGTCTTTAGGGCCTAGATTTTTGCTTCTGATGGAATTGATTGTTTTTTAGTTACTTCTGTGAGCAGTAGTATCTTAGAGGGAGCTGGAAAATGCTCTACTCAGAATCAAGATGTTGAACAATCAGCTTTCTGCAGAGAACTGCAGGAGGCTCAGACCCCTTCCATGCAGGTGGCTGAGTTAGGGCATGGGAGTTCCTGCCTCTCAGGGAAGGAGGCTGGTACCAGGAAGGAGCCAGTGACTGCTGGCTGCCAGGCCTCACTGATTGAGGCTCCTGCATGTCAGGAGCCCAAAAACTGTGTTTCTCTCAGAGCTGTGATATCCTTAATCCACTGCTTGGCAGCATCTTGTTTCAGAGACAGACAGGGGTGGGCTGCCTCTTATTGAAGCTTCCTCAGTTTCATAAGGGACACCTTACTGCTCACTCCAACTACCTGAAAGGAGGTTGTAGTGAGCCAGGAGTTGGTCTCTTCTGCCTGGTAACAAGTGGAAGAACAAAAGGAAACGGCCTCAAGATGTGCCAAGGGAGGATTAGATTGGATATTAGCGAAAATTTCTTCGCCAAAAGGGTTGTCAAGCACTGGAACATGCTGGCCAGGGAAGTGTTGGAATCACCAGCCCTGGAGGTATTTAGATGTGACACTTAGTGACATGGTTTAGTGGTGGACTTGGTAGTGCTGGGTTAGTGGTTGGACTTGATTTTAAAAGTCACTTCAAACCTAAATGATTTTATAATTCTATGTTGAGTGATTATCACTATAGCCAATGGTGGTGGGTTGACTGTGACTGACAGCTAAGTCTCACAGTGAGAAAAAAGCTCATGGCCTGAGGTAAAGCCAGTTTAATAAGCAAAATTCAAGTGATACAAAGTCAACCATTTACCCAGTACGGCAGTTTAGTAGTGGATGCAGTGACTGCTGGAACTGGTACGATTTTGCTTTATGTCCTAATTATTGGCAGAGAGAATTCCATTCTCCAGAAGTCCCCCCACTGTCACTACATTTCCTTCCACAGGCACTGTGCTCAGACTTGCACAGGCATGTGAGTTTTACTGTAGAGGTTGCTCCTGTTAAGCAATTGTAGCCAGAGCTCCCTCAGTTGTCTGTAGAACAAGGAGATACTGTGTTTGTAAGATCACAACTATCAGCCCTGTTTTACGATTTTTATGAGCATTAATGGAACAAGGTTTGGAGACTGAAGGAGAAAATGGAATATGAAAAGGAAAATGAAAAGAGGCTGTGAGGAAAGCATGTCATTTCTAAATGAATGCTCTGTGCAGAGGAATTGAATCTTTTCACAGCTGAAAATGGATCTTAAATCTGATGCCTTAGCTTGTTTCAGCTTCTGTAATGAAATAGAGTTTTCCTAATACCCTGTGACCTGAATTTCTCCCTGCTTTATGGGTGCTATTCCTTGACGTACAAACCTGTATTTTCTCAAGTCAGCATTTGATGATGGATGTCAAAATACAGGTCATGTATTATGCATATAGCATTACCGATTTAAGGTGTTTACTTGTCAAGTTGAAGAAATTCAAAAATGTCACATTCACTGAATCTGCACAGCTGTCACTTGTAGTTTTTCATGCCTTTAAATGAAAGTTCTGATAAAGCAGGTTAGTTTCCTGCACTTTTTTTTTCTTTTTTTTTTTTTGGTTTTCTCTTCTGGAAGGAAAAAAACAGCCTGTGTATGGAAATTAGTTTGTGACTTGGGAGCAGGAATGTGTCTTGAAGCTGTTCGATGGCTTGTGACTCCAAACATCAGCACACAAAATCCCCAAATATGCCAGTTTTCCTTTTCCTGAAAATACTCCAAGATTTTTATATTTCTTAAAAGTAAATTTCTAGAGGTGTCTGAATTAAGTACAAGCAAGGAAATTAAATTATCAGATACTTCTCATGTCTTTCAAGACAATAGGGTGAAAAATATTAAGGCATGAGTCTATTTTTCATTCGAGGAGAAAACACAATCCCTTTAACATGCTTCCTGCATTTCAGACTGAATGCACTGTGTGTGCAGTGTGCAATTACAGAGCTTCTGACAGTCTGTGTCTAACAAAAATGCCACATTTGCTTCAATCTTCTGACACTATCCCGGGAAGACAAATATTCTAAGGGTTAGAGAGGTGGCTACAAATGGCCTTCGATGGAGAGTGTGTGTGTCTGTGTATGTGCACCTTGCAGTGAAGGGGAGGCAAGAAGAGCTTGCACATTTAGATGAGTTACACTAACTTACTTCAATTTGCTTTTAACTGGTAGGGAAATACTGCTGTGCTCCTACCATCTGAAAGGCCTGATTCACTAGAAGGTGGTTTAAAAAGTGTGCCCTGAGATGGGGGAAGAAAGACTTCAGGAAAAAAGGGAGAAGCAGAGCCTCTAGGGATACTCCCAGCAGTACAATTCCTAGAGTGTATGAGAACAATATTAGTTTTATTTACTCTTGGATAAGTGAGCATGAAAAGTCTTGCTATTGCCATTTTGACTTGAAATTCAGCAGGGGATCCAACTGGGCCTGCTCAAGGAATCTGCAGCTACCTGAGCTTTTTCTAATGTGATAAAGGCTGTACCTTGCATCTCCTAAAAGAATGCATTCCGTAACAGAATACAAGACTTAAAACACAGGATCCTGCTGCAGAAGGAAATGTCACACTAACACCCACCTGTCCTCACATAACCTTTCCTCCCTTTGGGGTCCCACTTTAATTTTTCTGCTGTTGTGAGAATGTTAGTGTTACCTGTAATGTATGAGGTGGTGACTGAAGGACCTCTGTCCGACTCACTTGGTGAACCTGAGGAATCTCAGACTTTGCCATGAAGAGGTAAACATTCAAAGAGCCAAATCAGCTCTCAGTAATAGTGCCAGATACAAGGAAACATCTGCAAACCGAAACTGGCTGGGACTGCAACTCTGTCACCAAGCTGGTCTTCTTGAGTTCAGCACAACAGGCGGTATTACATGACTGACTGTTAACATTTCCCATTGCCTCTAAGAAATACTCTTTCTAAAGATTTTCTATCCACTGGCAATATTATATAGAACTGCTTTACTGACTTAGGTTTCTCTATGACAATGTTTTTGTCTTGCAAGCCTGTTGAGGATATCATATCCACTTCTTTTCTCCTGAGGAATTTCTTCACAGACTTTTCACTCCCTTTTTAAGCTATCCTGTCTGTACAATCACCATGTTACATTGGGATTTAATTTTCTCTTTCCGATCATCTATCCCTATGTTTCGTCTGTATTACATGGAGAATATACAGGTAATAAAACCCCATTAAATCAAGAAGCCCAGATCTGGTGGTTCTTGTAGTTTAGGGGCAGTTTAAGAGTGATGTAATTATCACTGGAAGAGAACTCTTAAGGCAATATAAAACCAGTATGATATGCTAACAACTACAATTTAGTTTAGAGATTCCCTGGTTCATAAATTGGTCCTCAAATTGAAGAAAGGTAAGGTAGATAATATCATATTATCTTCCTCTGAATTCAGTATCAGGTGAATGTATCAATGGATTTAATGGAGCAAAACAGTTTCCACACTGCAAGAAGATAGTGAATTTAAGCCAGGAATTAATTTGGCTGTGATTAGTTGAGTATAAGTGTATGGAGAATTCAGAACTAGTGACAAAGGACCGAAAGTCTGTCCCTGGATGTCAGGTGTGAAGTTTCCAAAGAACTTGGGAATAATATGGCAAATAAAAAGAAAAAAAAGAATGTCTTGTTTTGAAAAGTGTGATTTAAAGTAAGCTTGGCTCAATTTTATTCCGAGCAGACAAATGCTTGTCTAAAAATGCTGCCTTAATATTGGTCTATATGAAACCATAAAGTCACTTTCTAGCTTTGCCATCACTTTTACCATGACAATAAATGAGCATTCTCATGTTTTCTATAGCTTTACTGGACAAGGGAGATGGAATGCATTAGTCTCCGTGGTGAATTTCCAGTCCTGCTATTGCATGGGCCTTTGTATAGCTATCTTATTTTTCAGTACTTACAATCAAACTCCAAAAGATTTTGCCTGTGTATTTTTTGTTTAAAGAAAAAAAAAAGATAAAAAAACGCTCAATGTCAAGAGCTCCATTTCAAACTGTAGAGAATCTGGTTGAAAACAGTCTTTTTTAAAGGTGAATGGTCTCCAGATTTTGTTTTTCCTATGAGTGCTATCCAATGTTTCTTCTCTCATCTTTGTTTCCTTCAAATTGTCACTCTTTCCAGTTCTGTTCAAGCAATCCTCTCACATACCATTTGAAAAATTGTCTTTTTCCTTTCATCCTATCCTTTTAATCTTTTAAAATGGACTCTTCCATCCCAATATTCCTACAATTGTAATCCTCATAGAAATGCATATTATAAATGGTACACATGAAAATTACAAAAACCCCATCATGTGTGCATGGTAGTGACATTGGAAAACAGTTAGATAATTTTAAATCATGATTTCTGATCAAACCTAAAACTGGCTAATGGAAGCAGTTTCTTCCTCATTGTTGTACTACCATTTACAACAGCACTCTTTAAAATCTTAATTACTGCTTAAGGAAAGGTGTTTGCTTTGGGATTTTTTTTTGTTGTTGTTGTTTTATTTTGGTTTTTTTGATGTAGTTTGTCCTCTGTAAACTTCCATTATTTTTCTCTCTTCTTTTCTTTCTTTGGCTTTTAGGCTTTACACCCCCTGGGATGGATAGGACGTCTCCAGACAACAGTCCGGTCCACGGCCTTTTACGTCAACCCTCCATTACAACAGGAGCCAACATCCCTATTATAACAGAGCTAGGTAAGAAAAGCTAACATTTATCCTTCCATGTACATTCCCATGTCTTTTCCCCCACTTTCCTTTTTATGCAAATACGGAAAGAGTTACCCATACTGTATCTTACACTGTTATGTTTTCTCTTTTGATAACTGTTTTGAGTTACTGTCTCTAAAGGAAGTTTAGTAGCAGTTGGTTCACTTTATTTGAATAACTGAAATATATTTCCGTCCTTTGGGTTTTCTCCATTTTCTTAAATAAATATTCTATCAGACAAGACACTTTTTGCATAGTGTAACAAACAAGCAGAGGTCTTTGGGCTAAGGTTAGAAAAGGAAAAAGGCCAGAGTCAGTATAAGCAGATATTTCCTGTGCATTTAATCAATTGTAAGAGGCCATTTGTTTATTTCTTCATGGTCCAAAACTGTTTAATCATGTGTAACCAAACTCTGTATAATAGTATGAGATATTTCACTCCTGAGAATACGATGATGGTAGGTAACTAGACTCTGATTTCCACTCTAGCTGTGGGTATTTATGTTGTCAAGTGGTGTGATGTGAAGTGCAGAAGCTGTTCTGTTTTTTTCATGGCAAATACAAACTTGATTTGTGGTCCTTTGTCCTTTTGTTTTCTTTTTCAGTTTTATTTTTTAGAGCCTTACCTGTCTTTTTCCCTTACTTTATTCTCTTTCTGTACTTTCTTTTCCCCCTAAATACTTTGCTTACTAGCTAAGCCTGGCAAACTTCTGCCTTTGGTTTCAATCAGTCAGGAAAAAAACAGTGGAACCCACATTCTAATGATAACTGAACTGGGTAAGAAGTGCCTTTTTCCTTCACATCACTGTCTTATTTTCTGTTGTTGTTGTTCTTGCTGTCATCAGCTTTTCCTTTATTTATCTGGCTGTATCAGAGGGGCTACCCTCATGGCACTGCTTTGAATGTGTTTTATTTGTGGTTCTGGTTGAAATTGACTGTCTTGTTCTGGTCTTTCTTAATGATTTTTTTTTTTTTTTTTCACGCAGCATCAGTAAACCTTTGATCACAATCGTCTGACCTGCCGGCTGTTTTCATAGCACCTCCTCACCTATTCATTTTCTTTGGCCTGAGTCCCCACCTCCCTGGCCCTCACTCTCCAACACCAATTTTTCTCTCCTTTTCTCTCTTCTTTCTCTTTCTTTTTTGTTACTTCAGCCTGTTGTCAATTTGGTGGACATGCCTTAGCAGCTTTTCACAGGAAGTCCAAGAAGAAGTAAAAGACACCAGAGAAACCCCCAAGCATCATACTTTCCCTCAAGCTATTAATTTTGTTTGTTTGTTTATTTTGTAGAGTAGGCTTTTTCTCAGAAGCTCAGGTTTTGAAGCTGCAGAGAAGCAGCCAAGCTTCAGCGTGGTTCCCTCACAACACAGAGTGCTCTCACCAGCCTTTGGAGCAGCGTTTGATGAGCTTTTCCCTATGGCACTGCACCAGCGTTCGAACCCAGCTCTCCTGGCCCACAAACCCCAGTGTGCTAACTTGCATCAGGAAAATAAAGATACTGAGGATAAACACACACCTGCAGAATTCATAATAGATTTTTAGTACCTCAGGAGCTGACCCCACGCCTGGCTAGCACGGTGTCTAAATCAGGTGTTAGTCTGCCAGATGGAAGTGGAAAAATAATGCTATTGTCAATAGTACCTACTCTCAACTAGCAAATTAAAGTGAGGTACAAGCTGGTCAAAAAGTATATTTTGAAATGATACAGCAGGCTTTCAAATAATATATCACTTAAGAATCTGGAGATTAAATTGATAGGTGTTCTATCAATTTAGTTCTTACTAAAGTAAGAAGTATTGTGGATACTGGTGTTTTGTTGGATGAAAGTCTTCTGTTTCCCAAGGCAGAACATTTCTCTTATTATAGTACTAAGGTGTTATGTTCTAACAATTATATCGGGGAGTGCAAAGGCAAGAATTTTAACTTCTATCCTCATCTCATTTAGACAGCTATAATGAGGCTTTATCTGCAGTAATTCATGCTTTGTAAGCTAAACATAGCAAGCACAATAGTAAAAACAGTTTGGAAAAGGAGTGGATGTACAAGAAAACTGTATGGAAAGGATTGAAACTGTATGAGAAGGAAGATCAGAATAGCAGGCAGAAGAATTTCTGACTTAAGAAGTTGAGGGCTGAAATCTGATCAAGTTAACAGCAGTTCTCATGTTATTTTCAAGGTTTGCTGGGTTGGCTCAGGAGATGTGTTCACATGGGGAATACGGATATAGTCAGTGTGTGCACTTTCAAATGCTCAAAAAGTTTTTCATTTCCCTTTCTTGCATGGGAACTGAAATTAATTTGTCATTTACTAAGTTGAAGGGTATTTCAATGGCATAGCTAAGCAGTCTGTGCTTTCATGCCTGAGGGAGACTAATATGGAAATGAAATATTTCATGAAATATGATCCACTTGATACACTGATCTCAAGGAAACAACTATTTTTAGTTGGAATGAGTTGGAGGCAGAGAGCTTAACTGTGACAATGAAATGCCAGAGAAAGTCAAAATGACAAATACTACTTTATTTGGGCTTTTCTCTAAAACAGCCAGTAGATTCTTTTTCACACTGGCTAATGTAGAATTCGTGGCTGAGAAAGTGAAGTTATAGAGACAAATATTTGAACAAAAGGCAGTACTGCAAGAGAATAGCTGTTCATTCAGTCAGATAGATGCATGTTAAAGGGACAGTTTATCCTCTTTTGAGCTGTAAGTGCATTAACATCACTCCAGTAAGAATCACAGCAGCAGGTCTAACAGATGCCTGTGGGCTATATCAAAGTTTTATTGACAGCCTTTATTTTACAACGGGGTTCTAACTTTGTATCTTGCGATAACATTTCACTGTACATGCATACAGCCTCAGTCACTGTACCCCACCAAGATACCAAGATTGTCTCCATATGCAAGAGCGTAATGTATCTCATTTTGAGCACAGGCAACTGATGCCACAAAGCTGCTTTACAGGAGAGGGATAGGAACCTGGCAAGAGCAAGAGTGTCACCTCTTAGGAGCAAGATAACGAGCAACAGATTTTTAAATGCACATTTTCACATCCATCTTGATTTCATTTCCAGTGACGTCAAAGACACAAGTCTGTGTTTCCAGACATATGCCGTTTCTTTTTTCTTTGACTGTGTGATGTGTAAGGTCACATGCTGGTGACCCCAGACGCACCTTTTGATTTTACTCTTAATATTATTATTGTTATTTTCAGTAAATGATTCAAATGTTCAGTTCTTGGACCAAGATGATGATGATGATCCTGACACGGAGCTGTATCTCACGCAGCCCTTTGCATGTGGAACTGCATTTGCTGTCAGCGTGCTGGACTCTCTCATGAGCGCTGTAAGCAAACAAATCTCTTTTATTCCCTTCTATCAGACTTGTTATGAAAGAGTAGACGCTTTTCCACAGGTAGACAGGAGAAGATGCTTCTTCTTTAGATGTTAGGAGAATTTTGGAACTTAAGCTAAATTATTTTCTTATTTGGACACAGAGACCCTAACTGAGATATCTAGGACTTCCATTAAGTCCAGAATTTTATAAGGAAACAGTCTCATGTCAGGTTTTAAGGATCATGCTTTCCAAAAAAGTTGTCCCTTCCACCTAAAATCCAGACCCAAACACAGTGTGTCAGTCCCTGTGCTCACCATTCTTGTCAGACAGCATCAACTGTGTTTTGAGCTTTTAATTTCCTGTAGCTATGAGCAATGCTCTGAGGATGAGTGCTGGGGGACACTGATAGAACTCCATGAAAGCCACTGTACACATCTCATGAACTCTGTTTGTGTGAAGAGAGGTTATCCTCTTTTTTTCATATGAATTTCCTTGTGAATTTCCTTCAGTGCATGCCAGAAACTACAGATGGTGGCCTTTGGTTATGTCTACACTGGGGCTTTTGTTTTGCAGCCTTAGCACAGTTCTGAAGCAAACCCTTCGGTCATGCTCCTTTTTATCCTCCGCATACTGGATAAGTGTTCAGACCAGTCTTGCTCTCTGTGAGCTACACTTCTTTCAGAGGGACCTTAAACTCTGCTAGATAGAGCAAGTACATAGTCTTTTTAAAATCTGAGTGTGGGCTTTCAGAGCTTGCTGTGGAATAAAGTTCCATAGTGCTGGGAAAGATCTGTTGTAAACCCCAAGTAACACTCTGTATGAGCAGATGGGTGTCTCTGGAGGAGCCAGGTCTGACCTTCGCCTGAATTGAGAATGAAACTTCTTACTTTTACGAAGAATTCATAGGGATTCTTTATGATTTATTATTTTATTTGTATTTCATATTTATGTACCTGTATTTTGTAGTTTTCCCTGCTATATTTTTCATATGTTCCATCCACAGATAAATGAGTCTACACAGATAAAATTTTATTCCAATGCCCTAGTTTTCAATAACCTCAGAAAATGCTTTTCTTGAAAGCTATTTACAATATTTTTTAGATGTGACAAATTCAGAAAACCTAACCAAGGACTCCTAAACTGTGTACCTTCTCTAATTAAAATCTCTATCTATGAAATTTTTAGCATATTCATACTTTAAATGAGAATAATTTAACATGAAGCTTCCAAATGTTACTTAGAGCTCTTTATCTACTCCCATTATTATCTAAGCCAATGTCTCTGAATGTATTGTTCAGTAGGGCATTGCAGAATCAAGAAAAATGTAGGGTTAATCCTTCTGGTTGCCACTGGCATTGCTATAGAAAGAGAGTGAAATCCAATACTGTGGATGTCACTGCTTCCTTGTGCAAAGGTGTCTCAAGTAAATAATAGCATTGTAATGAAAAACATGTGCAGCATGCCTGTTCAGAAATTTTAATGTTTTTAGTTATTGCCAGCTTTTGTTAACTCTTAGTTTTGGACAACATGCCTCTCTGTTTCTGCAGTTTTGTTCTATTAGAGTCCTTTTTCTAAACATTTTCACATCTGAGTGGTCATATTGTGTGTCAGGGACAGTGCAGCTTGAAGTCGGAGAAATGTGATAAGAGTAGAAAATTCCCTACTTTAAAAAAATACTACTCAAGAATACAAGAAGACAAGCCAAGCATTCAGTCAGTTAGAATTGTTCACCATCTTGTTTTTTTATTTCACCAGTTTTCTGATCAGTGGCAGTGTTATTTTCTCTTTATTCCTCAAAGGCCCAGCAAGGAGTTGGAAAGTACAGTTCTTCCTGACCCTTCAGAAAGTGTAAAATGTGTCAGATGTTTTCCCTTTACTATCCATATTCTCATGGGGAAGGTGTGTTCTCCTTTCACTTCTTCTCCCAGGAAAAGTGTTTCTCACACAAACTAATCTATTTTCACAGTATTATCTCTTACCTTTATTTTCTTTTTTTCCTAGAGTACACTTGCTTTTAGCAAACAGCTTCTGTTTAATGTATCTAAGTTCATACTTGCCAGTATGAGCAAACTGAACCCCAAATCCTAGCTAAATTGTGAAGTCTGCAGTCATGCTTTCATCCTATTAACTGCACAGGAATTCTGCAAGAAGTATAAAATGTGCACTCTGCTGTCCTTTGCCAGCTCACCTGGAGACAAATATATAGCTCATTATTCTATCTACTTAGTGATTCAGTGGGTTTCACTGCTTATTTTTGATAGGAAAATTCCAATTTATGATCTCTGTTGATATCTCTGTAATGAAAATTCCTTATATAGTGTACAATACAAATGTACACGAACTACTCCTTTAAGAATTAATCTCTTCCCACACTAGTGGGGTTTTTTAGTAAAACAAGTGGAAGAAAGATTAGAAAGTCGAATAATAGCCATGCATATGATATTATTCTGACACATGGGTCATTTGAAACATGCATATAAATGTATGTATAAGGAAAAAAGCTACAAAATAAGTTTAAAATAATTTGCTTAAGTATTCAGATATTAGGCAATAATAATAATTCTAAAGTATTAATTAGTGTTATTCTTTTATTTTTATGGTTTTATTAATATTGAAGTAGTGTATTAAACCCAACTCATGAATCAGATTAGAAAATGTGTTCTAATTCCAGTCTGAGTGCTGGTGATCTCTATGTTCTGCTAGTTTAGCCTTATTTCCTATAAGATGACAGTACTGGACATTTTAAATTTGATATTGTCTGCTATTTATAAGAAGGTAAGAGGATTAATGTAGTTTAGTTTTCAAAGTGCTATGTACTGATCATCTACACACTGCTTGGCTTTGCAGCAAAAGCAATATTCCACAAGCCCAGCATTCACGGTGTAGTAGGGCAAACACCATTGCACAGAGGACAATAACAAGCTCAAAACCTGTATTGCGTTTTTGATGAGTTGGTAGCAGTGATCTCTCCAGGTTTGGTTCAAGAGCATTACTGTGCTCTGTGGGAAGGCTCTGGGCTTGGTTCATGTTTTAACTGTGGCAGTGGCTATTGTTGAAATGCTCCAGCTAATCATTATTATGTCTTTGAATAGACATCTACTGCCATCAGGAACTTAAATGATATATTAATATTTATTTCGTCATAGCATATGCAAATCCAGGGAAATAATGCGTGTTGTCTGTCAGTCTCAAGGCACCACCACTTCTGCAAAGCAGAGCATGCTTTCATCACCAAGTAAAATGCAACTGAAAAGTGTGGGATTGGAAGCATCTTTTAGATTATATAACTGGTTTTTAAAAATGTTATCTTCAGCTATAGAAAAGTTATATGATAGTCAAAGGACCAAATATTTGAGCTGAAGTACTTCTTTCTGGGTCTTGTTGAGATAGTTGTGCCATAAAATCCTGTACATGCAAGGAAACCAGTTTTCAACACACAGTACCTTCAAAGGTTTGAGCAGTTGGCCTGAGAGCCAAAGCTTCCCTGTTCCTCCTTCTGGCACTGAAGATATGAGGGCTACAGCAGTTCTGGCAGGCTGGCATCCCTCCCATGCCCAGCACTGCAGCAGGCCCGAGATGCTGTTGGAGGCAAGGATCTCCAGCACCAGATGATACCATTTAACATTCACTACCCTGGAATTCATTTGCTTGTGCTAGAACTTTAGGTCTTGATTGTTTTCTTCATTACCAAATCCTACTTTTTCTTTATATAAACAAAAGTACAGAATGGAAGAAAATCCTTAAAACACTTAAAAATAACTTTTCATTATATCCCGTACTCAAGAGTTCTCCCTAAGGGATCCTCAGTCTAATTTATACAGAAAAGAAACTGCTCTCATCTTTGATATGAACACAAGACTATTTTTTATGCAAGTCTGCTCAGAGAATTAGAAAGCAACATCTTGTAACTTAAAGTGTCCCAAACTTCTTTAAAGTTTGGACAATAGTTTAAGAATTAAAAGATTTTCAAATGGTGAAATGCTGTTATTTATTTTCTGCTGTTGATTCTGTCTCAAAGTCTCCTTTGTTGTTGGTGTGAATTACTGATGTTAGCTCAGTCATTCCTCAGGTTTACATGTATATTATTCCTCCAACTGAAACAGAAAAGCAAGTTAAAATACTTGTTTGAAAGTGAGATTAAAAACCACATGTAGTAGAGGAGGAGGGGTCTTCTTAAAAGAAATTTATTTAAAAAGCCACTACCAAACACAAAAAAGGGCAGATATAACTTGAAAAATGACAATTTTAGTGTAATTATAAATGAAAGGCGAAGTGCTATTAAAGTTAAAGCAGTATTATTAAAAGATGTGCTAATTTTCAGTTAAATTTTCTGTAGAAGACCAATTAGTTTAAAAGACATGACAGCATTAACTGCAAAACATAAGCACTCTGGTAATTATACTTTAAAAAATGATTGAACAAATGGGAAAGCATCTTTGAAACATTTGAAAGAGCTGCACTCCAGTTCCAAAGCAAGGGCTAGGTGGCACTGCTAGCTCAGATATCTGTTTTAATTTCCTTGCTATTTACCCAGTTTCAGTGTCTATGATGCATTTATTTTTTTCTGTGTTTAGAATACATCTATTTCATATTCTTATTCTGGATGCCAATTAAAGTGATATCACACACATCTCCAGTGTGGGGTTTTGTTAATGACAATAGCAAATAATTATTTCTTCTGTTTTGATTTTACACTCAACAAAAGGGATTCTTTTCCATCACTGGAAAGTGCCTTGTTGCTTTAAGTGCAACAGCACCTTTCCAAAGACATTCTGTAGATCAGTTTCTTATAAGTACTGGCATATCCAGGCCATGTACCCTCCCACAGAGCAAGTAGAAGATCACTCTCAAATTAATTTCAGTGTATTATTATTCCAAAGGAAATGGATATCAGCTAGTTCAGCTTTTTAGTGTTCCCCTAGTTCCAAACTGGCAAGATGTAATGAGGAGTCTGATTTTTATGACAATCAAAAGCATGGGCACACAGCTTTTTCTTGAGGACTGTTAAATACGTTGGTACAGAAGGAAGCAGCCCTGTTTAGCAGAAGGTGGCAAGTTACAGCTTCCTATTCACCTGTCTTTTCTTGCTTATGGTTAGGCATTTTCTGATCAGATGCAATGCTGCAGCAGTTTGTCCTGAAACTTGGAATCTTTTCTCCCATTGATTGCAAAAAAACCCCAAAAAACCCAAGAAACATCTTTTGGCTGCACTCATCCATCTGATTAAATGGTGCTATCCACATCAGTCGTGGTGTGAAACACAAATTAAGCGATTGTTCCAATAAATGCTTCCTCCTTTGCTCGTAAGGGTCTTAGCTTTGCCTTAGAGGTATAGCACTGTGGGAAGAGTTGCCAAAGAGGGCGATTCTGGTTTCATCTCAGGGACATCAAGGAAGAAGTAATTGAAAAATAAACAATCATACCTGAATGTCTTCTCTCTCTCTCACAGTGGCAATTCCTATAAAACATCATGTAATCGCTCCAGACTTACATTCCTGCAAGGGGTCACATTGATTTTTTACATGTTAAGAGAGGTTTGAGTACTACACTTGAATTGTTACCCAGTGCATCCACATGTGTAAGAGCTGATTTGAGATCAGCTGTTGTTTTAGACTAGCTGAATCTTCCTGAACCTCTGCTTATGTCAGACTACTCTTTACAGTATGCTTTGTAGTTAAAATATGTAGTGCCTTACCCAGGTTAACTTAAATAATTGGAGTTGATGAGATGCAAATATTTTCTTTAGGACATGTATAACATGTTCCACTCATTTTAATTTAGTCAACAGGTGAATGGCATATATGCTTATGTAAATAAGCAGAGAAGCTTGGAGTTAGGAAACTTCCATGTAAAGTGAAAAACATTGCTGTATAGAACTCATTTGCTTCTGTTTTATCTGTCATCTACAGCAAACAATGAAACTGAAGTTTCATTATACAAAGAAGGAATATCAAAGCAACATGGATAGGAAGCCAGTTCTGCTTTTTGATCTCAGGATAAAATATTTCAACCTCTACCTCAGTTTACCCATGTATTAAATGCAGTTATGTTATATGGATAGAGCAGTGAATTTCACTGAAAGGTATTCTTTTAAAAGCTTTATCTTTAGACAACAAGCACTCTTTGAGAATTCGCTATTCATTTTTACTTGGTTAGATTACAGACATTTGTTCTAAGTCCTAAATTCAATGAAATCCAGAAATCCAGTAATGTCAATCCTGTGTACATTACAGTGAGCTCATTTTTTTCCTTTTATGTTCCCTGCACTTGCAAAGCTTCTGAAAACTCAGACATTGGTGACATTATAAGTGACAGTCTTTCCTTTTTTTGTTCAACATTTTTTTTTTGCCCAGTGCAACACATTGCAGATGTTTAACTGAGTATGTCTGAACTATACCAGTATACTTTTAAGTGAACTTTAAAGTCATTCATCTGGATTTAAATTAATATTTTAAATACCCATTGTTTGCCTGACAGACCAGCAATGCTACAGATGCTGGCAAAATGTCAGTGTGGAGTAAATCTTCCCTAATAAACCACACTTACCCTATACCCTAGAGTTTTTTAAAAGGACCACCAGGATCCCAAACTCATCATACATTTATCTGGAATGAACTCAAGATGTTTAATTGATACATGCTTATGTCTGAACACTGTCAAGTCTCGTAATAAGATGTTTAGTACAATACATCGGTTAGACTGCTAGAGTCCAGCCACAGTAATAAGTAATGACATTTGCAGCACAAAGGCAGCTCCCCAACGAATTGGTGACAAGAGTAAAAAGGCAATCTAGCCTGTGTAAGCTTTAAATGTGGTCTGAATTTTACAATTACATGTCCTAAAGCCCATTATTAGACATGAGGGCGATGAGAAGGAAAGCAGTCATTGCATCACTACTAACACCAATTATAGGAAACATAAATCATTCAAATTTTTGTACTTTAATAAAAATCAGCCTGAATTGGTGTTTAAAAGGAAGGATCTAGTATAGGAGCCTAATGGGATAGAAGAAAATAGAGTAATTGGAGGCTGCTGTCTTTTCACTTTCTATATAAAATTATTTGAAGAGACAGCCAAGAACTTTAAACAGCAGAAACCCGGAAAAGTTGTAATTTGGATGTCTTCAGTTGTGACTTTAATGGTGTTTGCTTAAAGAGCTTTCTTTTATCTCTGCAGACATACTTCAATGACAATATCCTCACACTGATACGGACATTGGTAACAGGAGGAGCCACACCAGAGCTGGAAGCACTGATTGCTGAGGAAAATGCATTGAGAGGAGGTTACAGCACGCCCCAGACACTTGCAAACAGGGACAGGTGTCGAGTTGCTCAGTTGGCTTTGTATGATGGGCCATTTGCAGACCTAGGGGTAAGATCATGAGGGAAACATAGGACCAAGGATGGTCTGTGCTCTACTAGCTTTCTCTCAGACTGAGTGAAAAATCTATCTTAATAAGCATATAATTTCTGTTATTGAATTTAATAGAGCTTTTGGATTGTTTAAAAATTTACAGCACAGAGTGCCAGATTTGCACTTTACCTTTTTAAGAAGCTGTATGACTGCCCAGGATCCTTGCCTGCATATTTCATACATAAAATCCTGTGTCTCTCCTTTATTATCAGCTAAAGAGGTGGATGAGCTGATTTGGATGGTATAACCATTAGAGCAGTAATGAATTCTAAATATATTCAATATGTATAGATATACTTTTTTTTGGTTTTGATAAGCTTATTTAGTGTTTTCACAGAGCTTCCAGTTCTTAAAATCTGCTTATTAGCTTGAAAACAAAGTTGTAAGATTTGTTTCCTGCTGGTTTTGGATGGACTAAAATTCTTGTGAAATCTTAATTTTCTGATAATTTGACTGCGCTGCTCTAAGGGTGAAGTCAAAAAACAAGCAAAAAAAAATTAAAACCCCAAACCAAACAAATAAATTATATTTTAAAAAGAGTGTACTATATAAAAACAAAGTATCTAGAAATGTTTTCTGGACTACATTTTGAAATCTTGAGGTAATCCCAAAGCACCCACTCAGCACTGACGATGATGTAGGATTTGATGTTTCTTAAATTAACCTTGTGTTCACCAGCTCTATCTAAAAAGAATGGAATTATCTTCTTCTTTGAAATGACGGGGAATCCCAGTTTAAGGATTAGGGCAGCAAGCGTACACAGATAGAAGCCTACAGCCTTTCAGTTGATGTAGCAGTCCCGTTGTAGCTGAGACTAGCCGCTCATCCAAACACGGCATGCAGCTTAGCATTTCCACAAATTGAATAAGCATTTCCACCAATCTTTCAAATGCTATTTCACCAGAGCCTCAACTGCACATCTATGAAGGCAGAATGCATTAACTCTCATGATTACTTAAGAATCACTATATTAGATATACAAATGAGCAAATCTAAACTTACTTTTTGCTCATCATACATTTAGTCATTATTTTACAGCAGCAGATATTTTGTTATCCTTTTAAACCCTTAGGACTCTGATTTCTGTTGTCCTCCTGGTGAATTTTTTTTTTTTTTGGTCTGGATGACAGTATGGCTGCTGCCAAGAAAGGGTCAAAGATACTAACAATTTTAATACCACAGTTAATGTAATTTGTACAATATGCTTTGTCTGGTACCAAAATTTGTATTTCCAGCTTAAAGCAAATCACTTACTATTTCAAATTTGCCATTATTGCATGGACCAAGGCTCTCCAAAAATAACAGTCATCACTTTACATAGTTACTTATTTGAAATAAAACATTCAGATTATTTATTTCCTTGCCTAAAAGGCTCCCATTTGAGACAGACAACAGAATGTCTATAATTGTCCCTTTTTTCATAAGTTCATACTGAACAACCTGTTCCCTGACATTGTGTTAACAGAGCAAAGAAAGGAAAAAAAATGCACTGTACTCTTTTTTTTTTTTTTTATCTCCTCTGTTTCCTCTAGGATGGAGGTTGTTATGGAGATCTATTTTGTAAAGCACTGAAAACATACAACATGCTTTGCTTTGGAATTTATCGATTGAGGGATGCACATCTAAGTACTCCCAGCCAATGCACTAAACGGTGAGTCCAGTCTTCTAGAACATCTCTGCTTCACTCTTCAGTCTTCTCAACAAGGAAGAGCCCAGTGCCTGTAATAAATATAAAAAAGAGTTTTCTCAATTTTTGCATAACTTTTCCACAATCCTCTTGGAGGGTTTCATGATGATTCTATCTGACTTTAAATCATAAGCTGGATATCACAGCATAAGTTTTCAGCTAATTTTATTCAAAAATTTTTAATTAAATTTTCAGAGTGTATCTTTATCTTGTTTGCTCTTTGATGATCCACTATTTGTGTGCAAGGAAAGGGCTTCAGTTTCCTTATATCAATCAACTCTAAGTTGTGAGATAATAATTTAAAGTATAGTATCTAGTCTTTTTTCTGAATGCTCAAAAAGATACTCCTGTGGGCTTCCCATCAGTACCATCTGTGTCTAATCATAATTTCTTCCAGTAAATGGAAACCCTTCTCTTGGTAGACTATATTTTTACTTCAGTAGCACCAAGCCTGACCTTAGTGCTTTAAATCGAGCAGACACATTTCCATCTTTGCAAACTGAAGGCCATTTAGCAGCTTGCTTGAAATGTGTCTTAATTAACTGCTTCCTGGAAATACACACACAGACCCATACCAGAAGTATCACAAATCTACCATCTGTTACTCTTCGTGCTCTACAAAAAGCATCATTATTGGGTGAACATGGCAATAAACAATGCTGCAGCCCACCAAAGCAGCTTCTTCTGTAAGAATTTGAACAAATTGGGTAGAAAAATTGATTTGCAGTTCAGATTTACACGGTAGTTGCTATACTTGGGATTATTTGTTGGATTAATAAGGGGCTTCTGTCCCTGAAGCAGCTAAGCAGATTTCTTATGAGCACTGAATTAATTTGAAAACAAGTCATGAGCTTCATGTCCAATTTTTACTCGTTTCTTGCTTGGATAGAAAATGCCGATTGCCTTGCTCGAGTCTGTTCTTCACAGGCATGAAAAAATTTAGCAGCTGCTCTATAAGCCCTTCATGCCCTGAAAGGCCATTAGGTGAAGGTGGGGATTCTTGAAATTGAGCAAGTTTTTATTTCAGGACTGGGATTTCTACTAAGCAGTGCTGGATTCTCGGATGTGCAGATTTCTCTTTATAAATGCTCTTTGAGGCCATGAATGTACATGTGGAGTGAATGAACAAAATTAACCTTGCTACAAAGTTACTGATGTATTTTCCTTAACTTGTTTTAACTGCAGTTACAATCCAAACTGATAATTATATCCCTTGTTCTACTGACAATATTTAAGTATTTGATAACTATGTAAATATGTATTTAAATATGTATTTAAATAAGCTGCGTATAAAATCTTCCTCTCTCTGCTTTTCAGCCATTCATTTAAATACAGTTTGTGGTGGGTATGTTGCTGGTTTTGGTCAATATATAATTATATTTGCTAGAGTCATTGCATTATGGTGCAGCCAGAGAAAGGAGCATGATTTGTATGGTGGCTTCTCTGAAAAATCATTATGCAATTCACTTGAAGATCATCATTCTCAGGCATTATATCTGTCTGACAAAAAACATTAAAAAAATGACAACTGACGTAAAAGGTCCTGAGCCATAATGGGAATTATGTGAGCTAAAATTAGGTACAAACAGAAATGCAAAAATTGGGCTAAATGGTTCTGAGCTAACAACTCTAGAAGAAATTTTTTAATATAAATCTAAACCTGTTTTCTTTCTTTTTTTCTTTCTTCCTTTCTTTTCAGTTATGTTATCACAAACCCACCATATGAATTTGAGCTTGTGCCGACGGACTTGATCTTCTGTTTGATGCAGTTTGACCACAATGCTGGCCAGTCCCGAGCCAGTCTTTCTCATTCCTCCCACTCCTCCTATTCCTCCAGCAAGAAGAGCTCATCAGTTCACTCTATCCCCTCGACAGCAAACCGACCGAACCGCACCAAGGCCAGGGATTCCCGGGACAAACAGAAGTATGTGCAGGAAGATAGACTTTGATATGTGTAGCTACTCCCACTGTGTGTGAAACTTGCATTCACCACCCATTCTCCCCGGTTATGTTTCCAGCAGTGATGTTCCCTGTTTTCCCATGGAGTTCTCCCTTTTTTGTACACATATTTTGCATATGTATGACAGTGTGCATGTGATTGTCATTTTTATTTCACCACCATAAAACCCTTAAGCACAACAGCAACAAAGCAGACGGACCAAAAGTTATTTATGATGCTAGGGGAGAACAAAAAAAGAATTCCAAACCCATAGGCACACTGAAAACATAAATAACTCACTGCAGTTACTCTACATATCCAAAAATAGAATATATTTAACATGAACACTTGCTCTTGATGTCAGAGTTACACAAAGAAAGTCATTTAGTGCAGAAATGTTGATGTATGTTGCAGTAGGTTTTTTTAATACTCATATTTACAGGAGCTGATACATTTATTTGAAGCTTATAAAACTCTCCTATAGAAAAAAAAAAAAACAAAATCAAAAACTCTGAAAAAAAAATCCCTGCTGATTTTTCACTCTCAAAGCTTATATATATAGGACTCACACTCCTTGTATGGATTATTGCTACACATCTGCTTTATACCAAAGCGATATCAGGGACTTTTCTGCTTGTTTAAGATCTTTCTCTAAAATACTAGTCTTTTGGAGATGGTGTATTTTCCCTTCAACACTGAAATTGTCTGGGCATGAAGTTTTAAAACAGCAATGGTTTAATTTAAGTTTAGAAAGAGTCTAATTGCATATTAAATTATTTATATTGCCACATGAATAGCTATATTTTCTTTCACTTTTGACATTTGGGATAAAAAGCCATATGTATCATAAATATTGGATGTAAGTCATTAAAAACTGCCTTCTTGGGACTTCTACGTCTTTAAAAGGTGAATTCGTCACTTTATGTATAGAATAGATAATGTTCAGAAAAGAGCAAGCATTTTTCTATGCTTACATATCAGATCTCAAGGGACTTTGTTCCTTTCCCCAGATGGTAGTTTAACTTTTCCAAGTTAGTGTTGGTGTAAATCTTCCAACAACAGTGAAGAACCTCCAGAAACCTTGCTGCACGTTGTACCTGGTTTTTTTCAACAGGTGCATGCCAGTATGCAGGAATACAGGGAAAACAACCGAGTGCCTTTAAAACTCTCCCAGCTGGGGAGAAAAGGTGCTGTGCCCAGACTGTTAATGAGGAGAACAAGAGGACTGGGTTGGAAATAGTCACGGTGCTGAGGTGTCATGTTCCATGCACTTGCCAGAATTTAGTTCTTGCAAATTGTCACCAACGACACATGTAGCCAAAAAATGTTGTGGCAGGGAACTAAATATAGTAGCGGAAAGGAACCTGCCCTAGATGACCATAAAAATTGTACTTCAGGCTTGCTTTTACTTTTTTTTTTTTCTTGGTTTAAACTTCAGAAGCCAATGTCTCTTTTGAAATATACAGTTAGCTCTAGGTTTATGGAGAGTTTCAGAGGGTAGGGAGGGCAGAAATACGTACCCTCTTCCCTGTCTACCAAGCCAGAAAGCATGCAGACAGAAAAAAATGTTTAAATTTGGAATGATTAGCATTGTAACTGCCAACCCAATCAAGGTGCTTTTATGGTTAGTTTTGTCTTCTACTTTTCCCTTCCCCAAGCATGATAATTTTGAAGATTTGCTTGCTGTGTGAATTGACAATAAAGCCAAGCACTTTTACTGACAAAACCTGGAACCATGTAAGTGGGCTACAGAGAATACCACTGTGCAGTGCTGAGCATAATGATTGGAATACAGTATCTGTGTGTGAGTGTGCATTCAAACGCAGCTGTAAGTCTGATCAGTGAAATACCTTGCAAATTATGGATGCTCCCCTGCAAATGAGGCTATTACAGTTGCTTTTCATCATAAAAAAAAATTCATGTGTTCCTTTTTGCAAAGAAAGTTATCATGTTTTGCCCTGAGAATATTTATTGCTACAAGGATGTGCCAGTTAAAGTGCTCAACCAGAAATATGACAGTTTAAAAGCATTGTAAAACTTACATAGCTTACTTCTTTTTCTAAAGTGCAACAAGGATGAATAGAATGGGCCAAGGTATGAAAATTAATGGTTCTGCATGACCTAGCAACTGCTGTGGGTTTCCCTCTATAACTTTGTCCTTGTGAAAACTTGTGAAATTAAAAAAAAAAAAAAAAGTTACAAACTTTATTCAGTTATTGGTTTGTTTGTTTGGTTGATTGTTTTGTTGGTTTTCTTTTGCCTTTTTTTTCCTCACCGAACCAGAAGTAAAACTGGCTGCTGCTGCTGCTGTTTCTCAACCCTGTTTTGTGTTTTTATCCTCTCATCTGCTTGCCTTTCTAATTGCACGTGTCCTTTTGTAAACACCCAGGTTCCTGCTCAGTGAAGATGCCTATCGTGGTACAGACATTACTTTAATTTCCCATTCCTCATTCCAATTTCTTTCCTCCCTCCCCCTCCCCACTCTTCTATTCCCCATGTATGTACATGAGCATCTTTTTATGTCGGCAGTATTGATTGAAGATAGTTGAGAGCAGTTACGCATTTTGGAAGAATGTTAATGGCTTTGACACCAAAATGCTTTTCCATTAATGTTTTATCTGTTTTCCATTTAGTGGAGAAAGGAAGGGTGTTAATATGAAGCCACTTGTCACCTCCTACATAATGACTTTTATCAAAAAAAAAATTGTATTTATAAAAACGTGTAGCGCAAATAGAAAAAAGTATAAACAGCATACATTAGAGAAGTAACTTGCCTATTTTGTGAGCAGCAGAAGAGGAATATCTAATATGGGTGCAAATCTGAATTCTTCAAATTACATTGAAGTCTACACCACCTCTGTCCTCTATCCTGAATTTAGAATTCTAAAACTTTTGGCTTTCGGTAATATTGTGTACAATTTCCACTGTGGAATATAGTCAGATTGATGAAATAGTTTATTATAGTGGGGAAGGTTTTCTGATATGGATATACTAAAGGAGGTTGGTCATTATAAGTAGATAAATACTTAAATCAAGTTTATGTTGGTTTTTATATTGAAAAATAAGAGGAAATCTCCTGTTCTATCCTAAGTCAGACAGCCATATTCAAATGGTTAGTTTTGAAAGTGAAGAAGTATCACCAGTGTCAGGAGATGCTATTTTAGGTTTTTAAATGCAGGTCCTGCCATTTACATTAGTCCCAACATGGTTTCACCACTGGAAACCAAGTTTTTAGTGAGCTTAAGTGTTGACACAAAACCATATCTAGCAAACATGCAGGTTCTTGGCGTGGGTTCCTATTGACCTAAACAGAGAGAGTAAGGCATTTTACAGTGAAATTCCCATTGTCAAAACTAAGAACTTTGGTAGTTTAAAAAAAATACAAAATCAAGAACAAGTCCAGAAATTATCTTTTTCACAAAACTTTAGTTTCCCTGGAGCAAAGTAAAGTTCTTCATAGAAAAAATATTTTATTCTCTCTTTCCCTGGAAATTTCTCAGTGCCTGCTACATGTAAAATAGTCATCTGACAAACAAAGAATTGCTGAGCAAGTGGGTGGAGAAACTTTCATTACTTTTTTTCTCATGCAGGAACAAATTACATGGGAGAATTTTCAGCTTAGTTATAAACAAGATGGTTACATGCAGGGAGGAGACTCATAAACACATAGACAACACACAAACACAGACATGCAAACTAATTTGAAACTGCAGGTGTCACAGAAGACAAATAATTCATGTTTTAAACAGTTGAAAGGTAACCTGGGATTATGGTGAGAATACAAATTTAGTAAAACCTTTGTGTTATGTTTGTGTAGTATTTTCTTTGCCTCTGCTTTAGAAGAGAGGATGTTTCACAGTGACATTTGTTCTTAGTTGTTACTCAGTCCAGAGTTAATGATAGAAATTCTAAAGCACCAGTACAATAAATCTGTTGGAGAGAATTGCTGGAGTCCTATACAAGTTGAAGAAAACTGTATTTTGATATTTTTATTTTTATTATTTACATCCTTTTTGTATACTGCGGGGAAGAATGTTACACGAAAACATTAATTTATATTTATTTGTATTTAAGCATTAAGCCTTTTGAACTCTTATGGATGCACTGATGCTGATAGCCCATTGCAAACATAGATGTTTGAGAGGAAAGTAAATGTTTTCTGCTTTCTGATACATTCAGTTACTTAGCTGTTCCAACATCTCTCAGGTGATGCTGTCAAAAAGAAGCCTGTCAAACAGTGTAGGAAGATCAGGGACTTTTTTCAGCAGCTCCTAAAAAAATAAGATAAAAAAGGATGCCTATTGTCACTGTAATGTGGAAACACTTCTGGGAAGGATCAATATGCATATTCCAAAAGGGAGAGAAACAGACTGAATGTGACAGAGAATTTAAAAATGCTTGGTGAATATAACAATATAAGAAGACTTTAAAAAGAGGGTTTCTGAACTGATCTAAAGGAAAGAGTAAATGTTGAAGATAAAAATCTGTACTAAGACTCTGGAAGACATACCAAAATCAGGCTGTAAGCATAGCATAAAAGACTGAAGAGTGTGTAGGGGCTTCAAGAGGGATATTTAGTAACTGGGAACAGAGTATCATAGTGGCCAAGAGTAAAGATCAGGAGTGTTAAGCTCACATTTCAAAGGTAAGTAGAGAGGTCAATGAATGTGCACAGGAGATTCATCCTTATGTGGTCAAAGATAATTTAACAGCAGAAAGGAATAGGAAAGCTTTAAAGCTTTTTTATATATATATATAAGCATTGCATGCTGGAGATGAGAATCCTTGGATCAAGATTTCAGCACTGGGAAAAAGAAATCTAAACAGCAAAAGAAATTAAAATCTACTGGCTTCTGCACTTATTATTAATGTTCTGTATTTATTACTTTACTTGCCAGGTAAAGGCAAAAAGAGACTGGGTGGTTTCTTTTTAAAGAACAGGAGTTTTATTGTAAATTCAACACATAAATAAATAGCTTATTTTGAAAATTTTAGGGAAAGCAGGGTATTTTGAGGTGCTTTACACTGGCTGTTGAGAAACACAACACAGGTCTGATTCTTATCACTCACGAAAGTCTCCCATTACTTGCCACAACATTGAATTAACTTGCACCAAGTTCTGTTTGTAAGGAAAGTTTTTGCACCATGTGTTAAAAAAAAGAAGGTAGCAATGAAAGTTCATGGTGCTTAACTTGCCTCAAAATCATTTTAAACACAAACCATTAGAAAACTGTTAGTTTGAAATTGTTTATGTGATCTCACAAGGCTTTTAAAACATGATAACCATCACACTTTACACCTCTCTGAAAGGTTAGTTTAATCGTAGATCACATAAAATTGGTTTCCACAAATGCATAATGGTTCATGTGTCACACTTGAACTAAATGGTTTTTTAAATGGAGCTGAAATTATTTTGATGTGTACACATTCCCAGACTTCTTTTTCCTACAACCTTTCTTAAACCGGCCCCCATCAGGAATCATTCCCTTAAAGTCTCATTAATAATTCAGATGTTCTGATTACTTTAAAAGATCTATGGAATTGAGGCTTTTTTTTTTTTTTTTTAACTACTTGACAAAAAGATAAATGAATGTAGAAAGAAACGGTAGGAGTCTGGCAAGCTGTAGATCATCTCTGAACAGATTGTAACTTTATCATTCTGTCAGGAAGAATAATTTAAAGCACTTAATCAGTTAGCTTCAGTGTGCAGGATGTAACATTATGAATTCCTATCGTCCAATCTGTTCAAATCAAAGGGAACTTAATTATAATAGGTGAGAGAGAGGGAGATGGGAGATTGAACATCGTTCAGACTCAGGCAACTTTAAGGGGATAGGGAATTATTTAGTCTGGTCACAAATGAGTAGGATATTTTTGAACAGAAGTGTAAAGCATTTTAGAAAATTGGAAGAAAAACAATAGAGTAGTTCTGTTTCCCTTCAGTAATAAGCCACTAATAAGTAATGTAATTCCTGGGTTTGATTTAATTTTTAAAAATGTGTAAGAACAGGTAACAAAAGTTTTAAAGGGGATTGGAGGTCTGGCATGTAAATTCTAAAAGTCCATATAAAAGGGAAGTGTTTCAATTTGTTATTCATGAAAGTGACTGAAAAGCCCAGTAATTCTGGCGATTAAGCTACTTCTTGAGTGAGTCTTAACTCCAGAGCTCTTTGTTTATTTTTGTGCACTTATGTCCAGGTATTCGTCCTCTATTCTTCTCAGTCTTTCAATTTCTTTTCTCGCCTTTACCTTCTGAGCTTTTGTGCTCCATCCTTGGGTTTCTAAGGTGAAATTTGCTTTGCTAATTTTAAATAATTTATTTATTAAAAAATGAGCATTCCTTCCACTTCTGTCCAGATTCCAGATACTAAAGAATTTCAGTGGTTAGCAAAAGTAGCAATTTATATTCTGCAAGTGAGGCACTAAAGCTTCTGCAGCATTTTGGATTACCCATTGGAATGAGAAATAGGGTATACATGTATGAGTGGCAGCTCTGGGGTGACACAGTTTGAACCCTGCATGTAATAATTAAATGCCCTGAACCATAAGTGTCCACTGCTCTGCCCACCCACCTCTGAAATTTGGGGAAGGAGGACAAGAATGGAGACAGAACCCTGTTCTGTAACACTTGTCAAGGCACAAGTGCACCTAATGGCCATTAGCCACTGCCTAGATCAGGAGTTCACAAGTTATCTTAAAAAGTTGCATACCTGTCATTGAGAAATTACAGCAGAAATTGCTCTCTGAAGGGTTTAAGAATTAATCTGTTTTTTTCTTTTGTGAATTTTGAGAAACTTTTGTCCGTACCTGCAATGAAGCAGTGCAACACAGTGGTTACAATGATGAACAGCTGGGAAAGGGCTGCAGTGCTGCAGCCTCTCAGCATCCTCCCACGTTGCTCCCAGCCCGCCTTAAAGCCGCACCATAAAATTCCTCCTGTGTTCACAGAAACAGACATTGCTCAAGGATAGAAAAGAAAGAACTTCCTCTCTAATTTTCCTTCAAGTCCTTACTTCCTTTGCCTTGCTCCTATCATGACTGATCCATTCAGGATTAGCCAGAGCCCCTGCCACAGTCACCTGCAGTGTCTGGTGTGTTCCCCACCCCATTTTTAACCCTGGAGCTCAGTAGTGCCCCAGCACCTGTGTTTCAGAGTAGGGATATAATGCCCACCCTGTGCAGAAAGTCTGGCAGCAGGAATACGAGTCCTGTTTATTCTAACACCAACTGCAGAAAGTTCTTTTTGTTCTCCTGCATGAGTTCTGGGCCAGCAGTAGCCACCAACCCTAAGGCTGAAACGGTTCAGAGAAGTCTCTGACTCCTTAGGTGCTTCTCTGTGTATAGACTCACATGCTCTTTTCTGCATTACCTTATCCCAGCTGCTCTCCTTGGCTTCTTAGTTTAGTTTAGAGTTTGATTTGTATCATTTTTTTTTTCAATAAATGAATCCCCTGAGCATGGGCACAAGGAAAGAACTCTCTTACATCGACCAAGCAAACTAGCACATTGGCAGTTTTCTTCAGCTTCTATTATCAAATCTGCAAGTGTCATCCTCCTTTCATAACAGTATTTTCAGAGGTATTAATCTAATGCACTGTACTGCTTGTAATTAGTCAAAGTCACCTTCTATTGATCTCTTTTTTCTACAAACTTTTACAGCCTGCTCCTTTTTTCTTCTTCTTCTTCTTTTTTTTTTT
>VXBQ01000288.1:1516093-1573102 GCA_013400175.1 Phainopepla nitens | reverse complement strand
CTTTTTTTTTTTTTTTTTTTTTTTTTAATATTTCTGTGTATGTGTGCTTCACTAATTAAAACTTTCATTTTTCCCTCCTTATTCTGTCTCTACCTGTTTTGCTCCTTAGCAGAAAAGAAATGGTTTACAGATGAGCCGGATAATGCCTATCCCAGAAATATTCAAATCAAGCCCATGAGCACTCACATGGCCAATCAGATCAATCAATATAAATCGACAAGCAGCTTGATACCACCAATACGAGAAGTTGAAGATGAATGTTGACTCCTTCGAAGCCAGAACTATTTTTTTAAAGCCTGACAAACTTCATGAATGGTGATGTGACAATTATTCCTCTTACTTGCTGAACCACTGATGGAGAAGTTAAGAAGGGCACGCTTAATGGGAAAATAAAGTAGACAGATCTTCGTTTGTCTGCCTTTAATATTGCTTCCACGTATTTTGGAAACTATTTCATTTATAAATGAACATAATCAAAACAAGTCATGTATAGCCTCTAGCATTTTAAATTATTTTTATTTATTAGAAAAAATATATTTTTCTTTTTTTTTCATTGTTAAGTATTTTCCCTTAAAAAATGGCATATGTGGCCAGACTCCTAAGAATTAAAAAAAAAAACAACAAACCCTCAGTCTTTGGCTTAAAGGAGAATGATGGTCACAGTTATAAGGATATGTAATTAAGGGAGACAAATGATATATTTACAAAAAGGAAAAAAAAGGTCCAACTTGTATTTTAGTAAATCAAAAAAAAAAAAAAGAAGAAAAAAAGCTACAACACTTCACCAAAATGTTTCTTTATTGGAAGATGTGTATTTTGTTCAGCATTGACACCAGCTCTTAATAAATTGAACTTATTTATTTTCAGAGTTGAAAGTCATATTTTTGTACATGTAACATTCTTCTGAAATATTCTTTGTTTTATTAACATATATAGATCATCTGGACTGCCAGTTATGTGAAGGTCCAGTGGCACCCTCACTGTCCCCTGCCCCTTCTCACGGTCCCATGCACAGAAACCCAGCCCCCTCGGGAACGCGCTGTGACACGGGCACAGGGAATGTCACCACCCCTGCCATGGCCATAAGGGGCACTTGCTAGAAATGGCAAATCTGCAATTGCACTTCACTTCCCATTAGCCATCAGCAGTTGCTTATTTCAGGAAAGCAAGCTTGGCAATTCTTCTTCTTTTGCCATGCATTAAAGTGCTTTAATCCAGAGTGCATAAAGTAGTGCATGGAAGCATAAGCTATAAAAACCATCTCATCTACCACATTTTGTTACTCCCTTACTTCAGAAGTGCTGGTGGCCTTTCGTTGGTCTGGCATGGTAGAAATTCTTCCTGACATGTATAAAGATTTAGCTCCAGATCCTTGCACTTTGGTGATAGCTCATACCCTGGTAAAGGGCACACTGAATGTCCTTTTGGTGAATTCAGATCAGGATGAAAACTGGTTTAGCCTCAGCTCTACAATCTCACAACATGCTGTCCTCAGTTAATTCCTAAGACAAGCAACATCTTATTTTAGCTGTTGTTTTTCTGCTTGTTTGGTTTTTTTCCCTCTTATTTATTTTTACTTTGCTGAGACACCACAGACGAAAGTACAGTAATAACCAAATCAAAATAATAAAAGTGATGAATGTATGTATTATGATAACATGCAAAAGGCCTTTGATGGGTGCCTTTTGTTTCAACAGTTTCACAAAGTTGCCAACAAGCTTTATAGCAATCAGAAAAAAATGTGATGTTTCATATTTGTGCTGCAGTATCTACATTTATATTCTAAATGATTTAGTAATTCTCTCTATCTCAAATAAGCAACATCTGACACAATTGTGTGGAAAAGAAAAAGAAAAGGAAAGGCTGTGCTAATATGGAAAAAACCAAAACCACAAAACAAGTCATCAGGAAAAGCAGATTTTCATCATGCAAGTTAACTTTAGGCTTTGTAATTTTGCAGAAATGTTAAACACCACAATTAAACATACTGTGGTATTTTTATCATTAGAGGAATATCAGTGAATCAAAAAAATGCAAAGCAGATGATGAATTTATTGTGAAAATGATGATGTCCACTATATAATCCAACATTTAAGCCAAACTATCTCAGCTTTAATGTTTGTCCACTGGCTGCAGTACAAGTATAACCATACTAACACCTAATAGGCTTTCTTCTGGAGTGACTTCTTGGACTGTGACTATTTTGTTGTTACATTTTGTGGATTAGCTATTTAAAGACAACAACGAGAATTATCAATACAATATCTGTAAAATTGGGTTGTTTAAAATATTTCACTCTCCTACAGAGTAACAAAACAATACAAGCAGTTTTTCATTATTATTTAGATCCATGTTTAACACATTTCACAGTCCCCAAAAGAGAAGATAATTCCAGTGAGTTCTTCCGACATATGCTGCTTCAGCTAGTGACACGCTATAATTTATATCCAGTTTCTGCATTGGGTCATGTTAAGCCTATTCTTTGAAGTTGGTGCTCCTTTTTCATTTATGAACTGCATTATTATTACAACCAGAATGAAAAAGGCTGGTCCTCAGTACAGGAGAATTGTAAAAATTTGTTCAACCTCACCAAATACATATGTTTTGTTTTTTTTTTCCTGAGAAGACTGGTGTTACTATAGGGTCATAGAAAATTGTACCTTACACCTTATCATATACAGTGTCACTTCTGAGTGTCCTTCCTTCAGAAGTGAGCATGCACTGGATAAAACATACAATGAATCAAATACAGCACCCCTGCATTGCTAGGGTTTGTGTGTGTCTCTGTCCAGTTTAACTGTCACACCCCAAAAGCCCGTGCTACTGTTTATGTATAAAGGACAAGACCTGAACGCACTCACAAGCTCTTCTGGCACAGATAGCTCTATATGCAAGGGCTGATAGAACAACACCCCATAGAGAGCAAACAAGACAGAGAGTAGCAGGTAGAGCTATGAGTCTACATTTCCCATATCTAGAAAAGCCAAAATCAATATTTTCTTATTCCTGTTTTTTGATAATCAGAGATTCAGGACTGACGTTTGGAAATTAGGTGGATGAATAGATAGAAAACCTGTTGGGGATCTTTGATATTCAGCCATTAAAAATTACAATAAGACCAGCACAAATAAATCGATATGTGAAGTTGCATCAAAGCTGGGAAAAGGCTGGGCCTGACAGCTGACAGACCACATGATGGCTGATATAGAAATTAGTTCTTGGCCTTTATCAATAACTTTTACCCCTTTCTCAGAGGCAAAAAGGAAAAACAAACAAACAAACAAACAAACAAACAAACATGGTGTGGGGAGGATTTCCAGGTTTTTGGGGGTTTTTTTTGCATTAATTGCATGTGCTACTGATACAGGATACAGAATGTTTTTTGGTAACTCCTGTATTGGATAAGCAGTGTGGCTGTGTGTGTGTTTGCTTATATGTGTGCCCACACATATACACGTGGGTCTATACATACACACACATGCATATGTGGGTACATAGACACCCATATGTATGGAGGTGTGCATGTATTTGATAGAGTCATCACAAGAAGGTGTCATCATTTTTATTTTCCGTGAATTGGGGTGAAGAAAGGCACAAAAAAGAAGAAAACTCGTGACTTGCAGGGTAGCACATGGAAGAATTGTTTCTTCTATTTCCACCTGGTTTGACCAAAACTCATCCATGCTGGTTAGTTTTACGAGAGATGCACTGACATTAGGCTGCAGAGCCTTCTCTCATTGCTGCAACTGGCCTGTGCTCCTGGCCCTCCTCAGCCCTGCACTCGTGTGCTCCCACATTGCCAGAAAGTCTGCTGGCTCTCTCTGTTTCCTGGCTATTCTTTTAATCTGCCCCCTGAAGCCCATGAGCACTAAGATGAAAGGATAAAACTGTCCTCTGACAGATTTGGTGGCAAGTACTGAGCACAGCAAAAGTTAAAGTATAAAGAAAAGAAGACATTAATAGTCTAAATGCAAATTTTAACACCTCAATGCAATTGTGTAGTTCCTTCTAAAATAATAGGGAAAATCAAGATGAAAACATTTCCTTGTACTTTTTAAAAGCATTCTAAACCTGTCACTGACATTTCAACGGCTTGTCTTTCAAATCAGCATCGATGACCCAACAGTAGGAAATACATGGGACAGAAAGTACAAACCCCTTGATCTGGGCCAGGTATGGCCAGCTGGATGTGAAAAATGACCTCAGCCAAAGGTGGGAAAGGGCAAATGTAGTTTGCAAGCAAGGTACAAGAGACACTGCAAAAGCATCTAGCCTTTGATTGTACATTTTTGGGTGGTGGTGGATGAGGTTGGCTATTTTTGGAAGATGTTGCATTTCTTGAACTCTTCATGTGTAGAAGGAGAAGGAGAAAGTACAATAGTGTGTTCTCATTCAGGTTTTTCTAGGGACATGTGTGTCTAAACTACAGGTAACAACTACTGCAATAATTGATTGCATAAACTGATGCATAAACATATATGACCAAAAAAAAAGCGCAATAATTTACAAATGGCTAAGGAATTGTGTTTTCACTGCTTGGCCACTCACCGGCCAATCCATATAAATGTTAGCAACTGCCCCAGAGTAGCTTACTCACATGGGCTCAGACTGAAACACAGAGCAGGTGCTTAAATGGTTTTAAGAAATGGATTCCTAAGGGCTCCTGGATCCCAGTGTATTTGAAATGAACACATATTGAGGTCAATGTGTCTGTGTCTCTGTATGTGTGTCTGTGTGTCTGTGTATGTGTGTTTTCTTTTTACAGCTGTTATCATTGTGAATTTCCTTAGCACCAAAAGAAGTGTGTGTCTCACCTTTCATTTCTAGTTTTGAATGTGCTTAAACAAAATAACCAAGTGTGTGAAAGGCAATGAACGGGACAAAGTGAAAACAAAAATCTGTTCCCAGTGTTGCAGTGGATTCGCCTGGGAATATCTGTCAAAGTCAATGGCAAATGCACAAAAAAATTCAGAAGAAAAGAGAACTCTTCATAATCCATCTGGTTTTTTTCCTTTCTGTGCCATCTGAACCACTGAAATCCCCAACATACAAACAAACACCTTTTTAATTTTTTTTTTTATTTTGAAGGTTCTTGAATAATCACAGGCTTAGGGGAAATAGTTTTTTTAAAAAGTCATTATATATCCACATCAGGTCTCCTAATATTCCATTTATAGTATTTTCATGCTGAGCAATAGTAGTGGATGTGGGTTACAGCCCCATCTGAAATAACGAAAGGAATGTAGTAGCTCTTCTGCTGTAGTCACTGCCCAGGATGGTATGTAGGCCTATAGTAGTGATCAGTCTGTGCCAGCGTTTATCAGTGCTATATTTGTGTCAGTAGTGTGTCTATTCTACACAGGTTCTCTCTGCTCTAGAGCAGGCAGCCACGCTGAAGCTGTGCAGTCTCTGAGCAGCAGTCTGTGTGACCAGGTACATCCCACTGGAGCCAGCAGTGAGGGCTGCTGCTCTGAGGTGCCTCCTCTGCACAGTGGTGTGTCACTGGTAACTGCCAAAAGGAGGAGGGGGAGGGAGAATGGAGACAATATAAAATATATGGTATTTCTTTTATTACTTTGGGTCTAATTTAGAGCAATATCTAACTTAGGAAGCTAAATAGTAATGCTGCATCTAATTAGAACCTTTATGATGTTGAGACACGATTTCTTACTGCTTCAGTCAATGCATTTTAGAGGAGATCTCTATAAAGTAAAAAAAAAAAAAAAAAACAAACAACCCAGAACACAGCATATAGGTGGTTGAGTACATGTAATAAAACTCATAGTTTTTTCAGAAACAAAAAATGGCATATGAGCATTTTGTTGATTGGATGATAACTAGTAGGAACCAAATAAAAAAATTTCAGCAGAAGTTATCTCAAACAGTTAAAAAAATTCTGCTTCTGCCAGAGTCCCATCGCTTGGGACAAACATGCTTAGCCAATGCAAGTACTCTAAACTCTGGAAAAAAAAAAAAAAAAAAAAAAAAAAAAAAAAAAAAAAAGGCTTTAACTTTCACATTTCTGTGGAGTGCAAAACTGGTGAAATAATTTTCTTTCTTCAGAAAAAACACACACATGCAAATACATATATACACTTTATTTTGATTGTTTCACATGTCTACATTAGTTATAATTTGGAAGTGGAGATGGTAAGGGGGTACTGAGAACCAGCTAGCATCTTAATTTAAAAGTTCATCAAGAAAAAGGAGTACGACTTCATCACATTACTTTTAACATCATGGGTTGGTGAGAGAGAACAAATGCTGGTGCTCAGAAATGATCTACCTGACTTTGTCATATGTAATATCCAGTGAAAAAATATATCGTCCTGTAAAAAAGGTTTGTACATAACTTGTACATGGTTTCATTTTGTATTTTTCTCAGATTAAAATTTATGTATTTGTGTTCTAAAAGAAGGAGATATTGCTGTGTTTTCTTTTCTCTCTTCTAGAAATGTTTGTGACTTGTATCACCAAGTCATGAATATTACTGCATTCACGAAACCAATGCTATTAATACTTTAAACAAAGACCAACCCAACAGCCTTTATCTCTTGCTTACACTCCACAATCAGCTCCTTGCTAATAGTAATTAATATGAGCTGCCATGGAGGATGTTGTGGATAGTATAAATGAGTAATTCTGCACCAGCAACAAATGGCACCCTAACACCAGCTGTGTATCAGATAGAGATAAAATCTGGTTTAATTTTGCTACTTTGTTGAATGGAGCATTTCATATCATCTTTAGCTGATGGATTGGGTTAAGATGGATCGATATTTCTGCTAAACAGCCCAAGATTTTGTACTTTCTCATGAGGAGTCCATTTAAAAATTATCTGCAAGTTTTGGACTATGATTCCATTGCAGGGAATTAGGTATCAACCTACATGCAACTGTATGGTTTTAGGCTTAAGAAAAAACAGTCTCCTTTGGGAGTCTGTAACGTGTACGTGTATGTGGCTGCTATTCTGCTATAAAATAGCCTTGTCATTAAGGTTGACATCATTAATCTTCTGTACAGCAGTATCACCACAGTGATTTGTAATCAATCACAGTTTGATAAACCTTGCTTGATTCTGAATAATGGAGAGGAAAGAAGAGGAGCAGAACTCTGGAAAAGACTCAGTTAAGCATCTGAGAAACCCCCAAATGTACATGTAGTCAATTGGTCCTAACACAAAGAACCTGATATAAAATAGCTGCACATTTACAGATTGCTCTGTAAGCAAATAAGAATGGTTTTGGGGGAGGAGAATCCATGCATGACAGTATCTGTGCAGGACTATGGAGAGCTATGTATGAAACTGGCTCTGCACCAATGCCAGTAAAACAAACTGGTCCAGCCCTCACTGAGTTCACTTGCCCAGACCATCCCTAGCCTCTCTCACTGGGGAAGGGAGTTTATGTGCCATAAAACCTGTGATGTCTGTCTTCAACAGTTCAATGAAAGGACTGCTCTGTGTCAGTATATCTGTATGCAGATGCCTACTTTAGATCTTGTTCCTTGACTTTATCCTGTCTTGGTCTAGGAGCTAATTAGTAAGGTTGATTTTTAATTACTGAAGGAGAATGATAAGAGGAAGTGATGGGCAGTCATACAGCACACCATGAACAGGTGCCCATTTTAAGATGGAATTGGTAATTCTTCATCACAGGTTAAATCCTGTGTCTGCTGCCTGCACGAGGTTCCATATCACCAAAGAGGCATTTATCCAAAAGAGGCATTTATCCATACACAGACATCTATGGATATATGTGTGTGCATTTGAACATGAATATTTATATCTATACATATATTTCACCACCTACTATTATTTTTAGCGTCTTGGCTCCTAGATGGCACCCCTTGCTGTCAAAAACACTTAAATCAAACCTGGCCATGGAGTAACTAAGGTATGAAGGTGTTTTGTTACATATCTACAGCCCAGATACTCATCAGCACAAACACTGAATTGAGCAGAACCCTATGCAGTTCCCTCCAAAATTATGCAGGAATCTTAGTTAGCAAGTACCTGCAGTGAATGAATAGGCAGCTCACACCTTTTCTGGACCATGAGGCAGTCCTGCTACTCTTTCAAAATACTTCAATTGCATTACAGCAATTTAATGTTGATTTTTTTTAAAAAAAATTATTTTAATTGCAAATATGTGGCTCAAGCTAGGGCAGTGATTTCACAAATGTAGCTTTGTGTATTGGAGGAGTGCCAATGAGGGACAAGGGAACTGTTAGACAAACTTTTGCCTCATACCTCAAAGGCAAGGTCAAGTATTTGCCGTAATCTTCTTCAGCTCTGCAAAAACACCCCAAAACCAACCAAAAATAAACCATAAAACACCCCTACCCCTTCAAAAAAAAAACCCCAGAACTCCTCCCCTCAAAAATCACCAAACCCCCAAAAAAGCCCCCCCCCCAAAAAGAAAACCAATAAAACTCCCTAAAACAAAGAAAAAAATGCCTCAAAAAATAGTCTCTTTTCAGTCTTCCCTTACCACAAGTCCATACTTTGCCACCTGCAGCCTCTAGGGAAAAAATGCTATTTTAAAAGAGACTGTAAATCTTCTCTTACCTCAAAGGCAGAGGACATTCAGACCTATTTCTGAGTAAGGGCAATCAGTGACCCCAAGCTTGATTTCTGGGTGTATGTACTTGACTGATCCCTTCAAAAGCACTCCCCCTCCCCCAGGCCCCAGGTCTTAAAACACACATTTATTTTTAGACTTTTTTCAAACATTCATTATGCTAAAATTTTCACCTACCTCTGAGTCTAGTTTGCCAGGTTTTACTTTCCTGGGTTTTTTTTACCAATGAGACACAAGTGTCCAGCAACCAGACACTTTGATTCTTTGTCAAAAAAATCTTACAGTCAGTGGGAGAGTGAGTTCAAAGTATCCCTATGGAGATGCTGGACAGAGATGAACACTCCAGAGCACTTCTTATTTTTTTTACAACTTTATTCAATTTCCACCTTCCTTTCCTGCTTGGAAGAAGAAACTCCTCTTTCCAACATCCTTGTCTTCTGAGGTTCTCCCCAGAGACTTGGAAATCAAACCACAGTAACAACTTGTAAAATATTTTATTGCATTTGAAACCTCTGACTGTCGAGAAGCTTTAAACATATCTGGTTTTTTTTTCAGTTCACTCATTTAAGTGTTATCCAGTAAACTAGTTAGACATCAGATACAACAAAATACATATATTGAAAAGCATTTATTGCAAGATACAGTGCAAAACAGATGTTGGTTTTATCATGGACCAAAGACTTTACAAATTGGATGCATAATCCATGTGTGCAGGCTAAATTATATAGGCCTCCACTCCAGGTGTACAGCTTGAATGGAAAGCTTTCTTAAAAGTCAATATCATAGCTCTTTAAAGTTTGGAATGAATGGAAACAAGACTCATTCCTTTACTTCAAAGATTACTCTGGTGATACCAGAAGCCAAGAAAAGCCATGATTTGCACATATATATTATTTTCAGAATGTTTCAAAGATAACTTTTCCTTCTGATAGACATTCTGAAGGGTGTTGTAAAATTAATTTCCTATCCCCCCCACTGCACATGATCAGATATCCCCGTTCTGTCTTTTCGTAATGCACAAGCTTCATTGCTTCGTCAGCAATATTCTAGTCAGATAATGAAAAAAACCCACACCATTCTGTATATGGAGATAGCTGCTATGAAGTAATAATAAACATGTTCAAGACAGTGGAATTTAGGAAACCTGGGAAGTTTTCAGGTTAGACTACCATGAAGTCACCTTCACTGATGAATTGCATCTTGAGAAACAGCATGCTAGAGAGTCAAGTCCAAGCAGCTTATGAAAAATATCAAATTATTTAAAAGCTCATGCACTCACATGAAAACCTGAAAGGAGAAGAATAAGAGATGATAAGGTGTGCAGACTATCGCACGTGACAATTGAGCTGAAGAGGTTTACTGAGGGGATATGGACACAGATAGAAGTCTGGGTAGCTGGGTAACCCAGTCCTTTGTATGGATGGATTGCAAGTATGACAAAGAACACACATTTACATTTTACGTTTACCAGTTGTTTCAGAATTCCTCTTTCTCTGCAGTGTTGGATCAGTTACTGCAAGGATACATTACTAGGTTTTGCAGGTCTTTCTCATACTTGGACTCCGTCCAAAGAATTTGCAGGGAAGATCAGGGCACCGAGCAATGAAACTCTTTGCAGACATTTGATTCAATTTGTTATAGCTGGACTTTTAAGAAATAGTTCTTTTAATGTGTGCTTAAACCTCTGCAGGGTGTTTTTCAGGGAAATTAGCAGTCTGGTCTTTGCAGCATTGCTTTGACGTGTCCAATCTCTCTGAAAATCTTACTCTGGTCAGAATAAAACCAACTGCTTTCCAGCAGCAGGAGAAGTTCCAAGTAAAGGATTATTGCCCTTTCTAATTCACATGCCTTCTTCAAGTCAGTTATTACCCTCATGTCCTTTGCTTGCAACTAAGAAATCAAAACTGCCTCTATAAAAAATAGGAAAATCTATACTTGTCATAAATTATGTTTTTCATCCACTTCTGCTAAAAATACTGAAGATATGCCTGGAAATCCCTTTCAGAATGATCAGAGTCAGTGTATGACATGCCCAACATGCATAACATGCTTTACTACTGCAAACAGTATCTGCAAATATTATCTGGTACTAGCCACAGCACATACTTAGCTTTATCCCCTTTAACATGTAGCTTCCTAGTATGTGATAGTTTTAATGTTATTATTGCTGCAGGATACACATCAAAAATACTGATCAGCGAAGCTCTCTACAAAACAGTATCTTTTCCACTTCTGCTGGCACAGGAAGAAACTGATGTACATTTGATTCCTGTACCTTTCAAATATCGTCGTGTGCTACAGTGACCACTGGGGAATTTGTACATGGTCTGGGCTTTGATACAAGCACATGGGCCTCCTCCAAGAACAAACAGGAATGCTTGCAGCAGCGATAACAGCTGAATCTGCAGGATGATTTGTATAGTTATTAGCTGGAAGTTATTTTCTATAGAGTCCCTTGTAGTCAATTCAGTGCTGTTGGAGGCTGCAGGATCAGCTCATCATCCTCCAGCCATTCTTTCATTAATACACCTCTAAGTTGGAGGCCTGTTCTGAGTGGGACAGACACTAGTCTCTAGTCAGTTAAATCACCTGTCTCTTGGCTATGCTGTGAAGATGTAATTACAAGGATTAGACTGAGACCATTAATTTAGAGTAAAAATTATACTCTCTTAAAGACTCTGAAGATTTAACTCAGTAGCAGCACCCTGGTAAAGCTCATGTTGTTGGACAGTGACCTATTGCTGCGTACAGGTCTCACAGAGAATATTTATTTCATAACACCTTTAGCATGCTTAGCAAGCACCACGGACCATGTTCTTCCAGCAAAGAGCAGCTCTTTAACATACAATGCCTTTTGAAAATGATTGTGAGCCTTGATTGTCTCTGAAGGGAGACTAATGTAACTGGGTGACCAAGACACTTCAGTGTAAGTAGAATGAATCTATGCCATGTACTCTGTGACCCCTTTATGGAAGAGCAGTTCTAAAATACTGTGATGAAAGACATTTTGGTAAGGTGGATAGCTTAAAGCCACCTTCTTTTACAGCTCACCTATCCAGAGAAATATAATAACTTAGGCAAATAACATGAGCTTGTGTTTTAACAAATTTATTCTTCAGTTTAGAAACAGGAAGAATCTCGAAAACCTATGACACATCTAATTTCCCATGCCTCTGTTCCACAGACTTCTGTTCTAGAGTGATTTTCCCAGAATCCTTTAATGCGGAAAGGAAGCCCTCTAGCAATCTAATTGGTTTTTTATATACCTACACTGTAGTTTTGGGGATTTTTTTGCACGTTAGGTAAAAAATCTGATAAGAAAATATGGCCTTTTATCTCAGCCTGTTACCTTACATACTTAAAAATGTGGTTTCATTTACCTTTTTTTGTTCACAATGTTTATTTGCAGGGTTGCTTCTAGTCCTGCAATATGAATCCCTTAAGAACTCAGCACAGCATAGCTGAAGGAGTAAATCCACAGTCTTTGTTTAAAGTTAACCTGAAATTTAATTACATGAAATCCACTATTATTTATTTGGAGAAGTTAGATTTCACATGCTCTGTAGATTAAAAAAAAAGTTCTGAGCCCCCTGTTTTATGAGGCCAACAAAGAAATAAACATTATTCAAAATTGTTAAGGAAGAGTGTAAGAGAAACAGGGAGGCAATTTTGGCACATCATTAAGAAAGGATGTGTTGGAGAAAGTGGAGTGCAGAAGAGGAGAGCAAATGGCCAAACATTCAAACAGAAAAGTACAAGTGCTAGATCAGGAAAGGAAGCCAACTGAAAACATGAGGATGGGAGGGAAACAATGCAAAAGAGTTCATGATTGGTGCAGAATGATCAGGCAACAGCTAATGAGCTTTTTGTCACGCTCTGAAATTGACAGATCTACCATGTGCTCCAGTGAGCTGTGCTTTCTTCCCATAGCAAGGCGGATGACTTTTTATCAGATGTGTCACTTGGTGAAATAATTGCCAGCAATAATGGTGCAATAGCAGCATACTCAGAGCACAATTTATCCATGTCTGTTCTATCTTTCAACTTCAAAGCTTCTACTGCCTCACAGATCACATCAAAATGACACCTCTGTTGTTAATGACAGTGGTCTAATGCAATACAGAGAAGTCAAATCACTTCTCCAGATAGGCAGAATGCTCTTATACAGAAACTAGGCATGTGCACGGGTCCTGACATTCATATTCAGATTTGTATTTGTGGGGAAGAGGGTGGGTTTGACATACAGATTTATTCATATTTGAAACAGCCTTTTTTATAAAGCACAAAATTCACTAAAATTAGAAAGAAGTGGGGACAAGAGTAGCATGCAGGGCCTTAGCTTATGCAAAGTGAATGCCTGGATGTAGGAAATTTCCCTTTGCACAGCCCACAGCACATGTTAGCCAGTGTCAGAGGTCAGAGATTGTGAGTTGTCTTTAAAGAAAGAAAGAAAAAAATGAGTCAAATGATAAAAAAAAGGTACCTTAAAATTCGCACTGTCCTTGTAGGGAAATGCACATATTTTTATGGATCTAGGAACAAAACAAGCTGCTGTGAAGCCCCTCCTGGTGGTCATTACTCAGGTAAGGAAGAAAGCTGGCAAACTGCAGTTATTAAAAAAAAAGAATTGTCTCTTTATTTTCCAGTGCTGTTTGAAAATTACCATAGAACAGTAAATCTCTAAATATGAAAAATATTTATTTTTCTTACATAGTATTCATAAACACACATGCAGTTAACATAGTGGCAGGAACACCATTTGTTTAAGTTTCATTAAGATATGTAGTTAAAAGCCTTAATAAAAGGGTCCATTTCTCACTTCAGTGAATTCAGTGGAATTTATTGCCTGAGGGTTAAGTAATGCTTCAGAGGAAAAATGAGATTTAGGAATATTTTCATATGTTATCATCTTTTCCAACAGAAACATTTCCTGTAATGGTTGCTTGGATGGAGGGTTTGGACTTCACTATAGTGCATGCATTCACAGTGCTTTATGTATTAAAATAGACAATAAAAAAAAATAGCCAGCTCTCAGCTTCACCTCTAAGTGAAAAAAAAGGGAAAAAAATCTTCTTTGAGTAGATTGCAAGCCCAATTTTTAACAGATTTATTTTTCTCAATTATTATTGCTATTCCACAAACATGGTAAGGAAGACTAAGTTAAAAAGACAAAGAAAGAAAGAGAAAGAAATGGAAAAGGATAATGTTCTCAAACCCCACGTTTAAAGCGTTTAGATGGTGAAAAGGAGACATTCTACCGCAGTCATTAGCAGTATACTTCCATTTGAATGGTGTCTATAGTGTAAATTACAGACTGCACATTTGTGTGCTTTGTTTTGTGTGCTGGTGGCCTTGTTATTTATTGATTGTAGGCATTTTGGGACAGCCTAACTTGAAAATCAGTTCCGTGAATCAGATTTTGCTACTAGACCATGATATGGGCCAGGAGACTGCTTCCATGAAACTGAACATCCCCATGGGCTGGGAAGTTTACAGAGGCATGAAGAGACTGTGTACATCTAAATACAATGCACTGAAAACTGCAGTGATTACCCAGTGTTTCATTGCTTTGAGGTTTTTTGTTTGTTTGTTTGTTTCTGTTTTTTAGTTATTTATCTGAAAGCTGTTGATAGGAGACTTCAGAGAGATTGACACTGCTCAGTTGCTGCTGCTCTCGTCATCAAGGGAACAAATTTCAAGCAACATTTATTTCTTGTTTTGTAACTATGCAATGGCAGCTCACTCTTTAATCCTTGCTCTGGGATAAGGAGGAGGGAATCATAGTTTGGCTTTTTCTGAATAAATTACAATGTTTATAAATACTCTTACTTTCAAGACAGCTTATTTAAGCAATATTTTTAATGAAGACTTAATTTTGCATTCTTCTAGTGTTTAATTCATAATTTTTGTGTTAATTTATATCCATGACCACAGACCCTTTCCCCGTCACAAATGCCAAATTTCACTCCTGTTACTGTGTAAAAGTTGAAATCAGTTTTCTACTCCTTCTGTGCATACACTCCCTTCTGTCAGAAATAGCTCCCAGTAGTGCTCTGACAGAGGGTTAGAGCACATTTCTCCAAAGTTGTCATGACCATTACTTTGCTGTCAGTCAGCAATTTTTGGTGTTGATTTCTTTCTTAAACTGACCCACAGTTTAAAAGAGAAGAGACTGTCTAGGATTTCTATTTGATTTATTAGTTTATTTAACTTTATTTACTTCATTTTTGCCTCAGTTGGCTTTCCTTCTATCCTAATTTTGTTCATAATGTTTTGTCAGGAAGAAATACAAAAGCAGGAAGTTGGAGTTGCAATAGCGCATTTCCAGAAACCGTAGGATGGTAAGGATTTTTCTTACACAGAATCCAGCTGTTGTAATACAAAGCCTTCCTTTCGAGTCTCTTTCATCATATTCCTGGGAACTAATCAAAACATTTCCATATAGACCTGCTGGAAAACACTCCTGAACATTCAGGCTCCAAGGAAGAACAAAATTCATTGGAATTCTCCACAAAGTCCTGGCCCCTGAGCCTCTAGTCCGAACTGATTGTCCCAGAGCATACTGAGAATGAAATAAAAGATCCTAAATTATTTTATTTTAATTTTATTTCATGTAGGGAACCCTGATAAACTAAAACCTCTGCTTTCTCATAGGTCAGGAATGCACATGAGGATTTATTGGAAGTTTCTCCTATTTGTGCTGCCAACTTGGTTTATCTCTTACCTGCAGTAAATGTCGTCCAAGGCAAAAGAAATAACTTGAGCCTGGTGTTCATACCCTAGAACTTCTAATTTAACCTTCATACATTTCTCACACCAACACAGTATTAGTGCAATGCTTATTCAGTTCCAGGTGAATTGTGCTGCCCAGCAGTTTTCAGTAGGGATTCCCCCATCATTTGTGGAATAGTGGTGGTTTTCCATCCATGCTAACCAACCTGTATAAATTCTGAGTAGTCAGCTTAAAGGGAAAAATCCATGTCTTTCTACAGCCATGCCTTGCACCAATCATAAAACTATCTTCCTCTTTGTTTATACATATTTTCATTTTTTTAATACATAAAATATTTTACTTTTACAGAAAACTACTAAAATCCAGCAGGGGGTTTTCGCTAAATTTTCAGCATGAAGTTCCCTGGATAATGATTATCTTAAAATTCCCTCCAGTTTTAATGTACAAGAATTTATTTCTTAAGAAAATAATTAATCAACAGGGACTCAATTTTTCCCTCATTAGAATTCGCAACATTCTGACTAAACCTGTATAACAAATGCAAAATCTCTTAAGAGACACTATAAAAAATTTTAAAAGCATTTAGTTTTGTACACAAAAATTAACGTTTGGCGCTCTCAAGCATCCTCAAATACAGAAATTGAGGAACTAGGCCCCATTCTGAACCTTTGGTAAGATCAGAAAAGATCCATCTGCCCCTGTGGGCAAAATGCAGACTAATACTGGACTCCTTAGGCAGAGTCTCTGAGAGTTTTTTGTATGACCATTTCAGTGGACTTCAATTTCTGTTCTACCTTGTTCAGTTTTTTTTATATTTATGCATGAAAATACTCATTCTTGTATAATAAAATCAAGATTTAATCACCTATTATCCTTTCAACTGTAAGCTCAGTTTCTCTCTCGGTCAGAAAATTCTGTACAAATTGCACATCAGAGCCTTAAATGAAAGAGTCTCTCTGTGTATTCACCCTTATTTATGCTCACTGCCTTTCTACTGTTTCCTCAAGCAATAAATATTGCATTTTGTCCAAAGGAGTGACCAGTACCTGCTCCAACAAGTATTTTTTTTATGTATTTCAGGTTCTGGATTACATATATACTAAAATTGCTGTGAAAAAACCCCACTAGATGTACGTTTGTCATAGTAGTAAGCTTAGAAATGTTTTTCTCCCCACAGTGGCTTTGTAAAAAGAAATACTCCTAAAACCTCTGCCCTGTAATCAGCCAAGGACCCTAACTAAAAAGCACTTTTAGAAAGTGCAAAGATATAATAGTCCCAAGATGAATCTGCCCTACAGTTCCATTTTCTGCCATACAAACGTTTGGGAGCTTATCGTTGAAGCCACATTAGTCTTGATTTAAGGTCTTTTGACACATTATTACAGCATGCTGCCATCACTTCACACCTGTCATTCTGTCAGTCAGAAGAGAGGGAGGGGAAACAGTTTTGATGTCAATCAACAAATCCGTCGGGAGGTGTAACCTGTTAAGACATATTACCCTTTGCCCATTGCGATTTACAGGCTTTGAATTTAAAGGACATCTGCCAGAAATAATTAAAGACTAATCTTTATTGTACTCACTTAGGAATGAAGGCATTTAGTACCACCAGCACATTTATATTGTCCAGAAGAAGAAAGAGATAGAGGAGCAGAATGTGGTACCACAGCTACTCTTTCCCTTTCTATTAATCAATTGTTCTATCTGGATGTTAAAATTCTCTGCCCTCATGGAGCAAATATTTAGCAAGGTAGCTTTTCCTCCTACACTCGCATTAATGTCCTAGCAATGTACAGATTATTCTGGTATGATACAAGATCTGTAACATTGTTTTTGAATCAAGACAGTATTTTAAAAGTAGAGAAAGAAATGACATGGATTTATTGAAAAAATAATCTAATGAAATAGAAAAAAAAAATCAAAACAAAACAAAACAATTAATCCTGTCCTCTACGTTTTAGTGGCTGTAAAAATCAATCTCAGCCTGGAGAACTACAACTTCCATAGGCATGGCTTTGGATCACCTTGTAACCATTCTGTTGTAATTTCCTTGGAGGCATCAAAGGAGTGATGTCAATCTCAAAATCTGAATTTAAGAACTAAATCCTGAGTTGAAGGAGGCTATTTTTTTTCCCCAAGCTAGGTTTTCAGAATGACACAGAAGAAAGAAGCATTTACACAGCCTACTTGTTACTGTTCACAACTCATCTCTGGAAGGAACATCTTGTCCTTAGACTGACCTTAGAGCTACAATCTAAAGGAAATAACTGCAAAACAAGAATAGCTATGGAGTAAATAAAATAACAGGCAGGGACTATACAGTCCAGAGAGAACCAAAATAAAAAAAATTAATTATATTGTAAATTTTTTACACTACTGCACTGTATTACTATACATACAGCTTGTTTTGTCTAGAAATTGGGTGGAATTGTGGAAGCTCTGACTTGCAGTTTGCCACCACATGCGATCAAAACCCTCCTGGGAGGACAGTTTTGCAGTTTTGATAACTAATTTTAAATAAACTTTGAGCCCATTTTCCTACAGGTAAATCCTGCATCACTAACTCATCATCATGGAACTCGTTCCTGCCTCTTTTTCCTGTTGTACCTCCCTCATCTACATACAGACTCCCTCCATGCACACAAACCCACAGGAAGAGACAAGCGGAGGTAGGGAAAAGAAAGCAATTTCCTCAGCTGTGCCACAGAGCTTCAAGTGCTAGCATTTCACTCTCCTAGAAAAGCCCAGAGTGTGGCATGCTCTGCTGATAGATGGTGTATCATGATCACACAGGTGATCTGGAGGAACATAGTGCCCTCAATGTGTATCCACAAATAGTTTTCACAAAAAAGGGCAGAGATTCACACACAGCCAAAAGCATTGTGCTCACATTTGCTTATTAATTTTACCTGAGGGAATGGAAGGGCTACATTGGCTTTAGCTGGTGATAGTGACAGAAGTGTACACTTACAGCAAGTTCATTTTCCATTTCCTAAAATATGGACTCAGTCTCACATGTGGAAGACTACACCATCTCAGCTCCCACAATTTAAAGAGGTACTTTGAAGGAGTGGGAAGTTGAAAGACAGGGAAGTCATAATGAGAGGTGGATTTTAATTTACCATTTTAGACAGAGCTAGGAAGAAAACCAATGATTCCTCATCATCCTTCTGATTAGATACCCTTTGCCTCTTTTCACATTTTCATTACACTTTTCCCCACCTTTACAGCTTTCTGCTTTCTCTGGACGTGGCTCAGACACAACCATGTCTGCCAGACCTTTTGCCTCAAACACAACTTGCTGGGGCACTCATATACTTTCAGTTACTGTGGCAACCTCACATACATCAGCAGCTGTCCCTGTAAGCTAGAGTGGAAGCGGAAGACAATACTCCAGTTTTTACCCAAGAAGCCAAGACTTTCTTGGACAGGCCAGAATTGCTGATTTCAGGGAAAATCAAAGCTCACAGCCATGCATAAAGCAAAAACCAAATAACTATACCTAATGCAGGGGCAAAAGATCATAAACAGTGTCTTGTCTCCTATTTTGCAGTAACTGTAACATAAAGAAACTCTGTGTTACCTGCTGGCAACTGATGGCCAATTCTGCTTTTACAGAGGCAGCACTTTTAAAGCAGCACAGGCAATGGAGTAAAGCTGGTAGAAAATGTGATTTGAATGAGGCTCTTAATTTGAAGCTGGTCAGAATAGAACCTTGTCAGCCAGGAAGACTGTCGAATATGCTGTGACATTTAATCAACTGCTTGACTACAGGCTCACCTTTAGTGTCTGTGGTGAAGTGAACATGATTCCCCTCACCTTGCTTCACATCACACATCACTTTTCAGTGCACTGCTGTAGAGAGCTGGGTTATAGCCTTTTTTTTTTCCCTAAGAGGAACACAGTAACAGAGGTCAGCTACAGTCATGAATTTTATGAAAGGTTTGCTGGGAAACCACATTAAATGGCAACATCAGTCCATACATCAGCCCTGTAGTGCTTTTATTCCAAGACTCTGCAGCTGAGTGATTTGCAATGTACTTGCATTTCATGGCCATCATTTTTAAACAATGTCATTTGCCTTGGTATCCGACACTTCAGCTGCACCAGAATCCACCCAGCTATTCATGATAAATTTCTTCCAAGAAAAAATCTCCACAAGAAACATTCCCAGGATCCCCAAACTCCAATCTTCAGAAGCCTTGGATATAAAACCAGGCACGGACACATCAAAATGCAGCAGTGACTGAAGAGAACAAGCTACGAATAAAATTACTGTCCCAGAATTCAGAAAAGTAAAAAAAATTTAATTACAAAATGAGGTCAACAGGATGCTATTGAAGAATAAGATAAGGCCTATAACATTAATATGACAAATAGAATGCTTTGGTTTTTAAGTTTTTGGAGGAAAACCAACACTAATTACTTTTTTTCTCCAGAGAACATCTTTTTTCCCAGCACTTATATTAACTCTATTACAATCACAATACTGTGGATTTTTTCGTGTTTAGCGTTGTAAAATATGCGGTTGCAGAAGTTATGTCATGTCCATCACATGACAGATCCATTAAATTGCCAATAAGAAATTGTGTTAAAACAACAGGCCTCTTAATCCTTTCTGAGAAAGGGGTTACTTGAAAGATAACAGTAAACACTCAAATTTGTAAGCAAGTGTTTTAATATTTGAACATTATGGAAAGACTCTCTATCATCATGAGTAAACCTTAATGAAAGTCTAATAAAAGCCTTACTCCTATTGGAATACCTCCAAGTGCTGGAGATTAAGTTGTAGTCTTTATGGAGATATTTCTTGCATTTTGGAAACTGTCTATACTGGCATATTTAAAAGGGTTCACAACTCAGGAGGTCTGTTCCCAAAATGGCTTCATAAACTAAAGTTTTAAATATCAGATGTCTCGTGACAACAATAGTGACACGTGGATTCACAGTCCTCTTAATTTCACTTAGGGATTCTCAGGTCTGAAGTCTGTGTTTGCAAATCAAAGGAGAGAGAGCACAATGTAGCAGGTGTGACAGCAGCACCTGGCCCAGTATTTAGGAAAAAGAGGAAAATGGTACCCAACAGCCATAGACTCTTAACAGCTGGAGGAAGCAGCTGTAAGGCTTTTCTTGGTCTTCCAGTTTTGACAGACTTAATTTTTATTGCAGAATTTCCAATAATCACTGTAAATACCTGCATCACCACATATCCACTATTCTAAATCATAAGCCACTTTACCAGGAGGACTTAAGCAGTCCATTATCTCCACCTGTTAGGAAGGCAATCTGTATCCATGACAGGGAGAAACTGCATGACCAGACTTAACTCTTGTTAGCAGTTATAAAACCCTATTTGTTGCAGAGTCATTGCATCCATGGCAAACTGACTTACCTTGGTTTTGTTCCAGTCTCCCCTTTAGCATAATGGCTCTGCAGAATGCCTTCTTCCACTCTAGGACCAGGGACACCGAGTGGTTGAGCACTGGTCATTGGCTCAATATTCAGAAAGTAACATTGTAAACAGAATTACAGTAGTAGATAACATAGCAAGAATGGTCAGTTACATACTTAAAATAAACACTTGTGTTTTTTTTTTAACAGAAACCTTATCCATTTGTTCCAAGTGAGATATCCCTCCCCTAGGAGTAGGAGTTCAACATGCCACCCAAGGAAACTGAGGGAGTTGAATGAAGGTGTTGGAAAGATGGGATCAGAAATCACAGTAAATCTCCTTTTCAGTTATGCCTTAAGAAGTTTTATATAAAGAGTAAATGATTTCCTCAAATCTTCTGTGTATTTAGCCATAGATCAAGAAATATCAATAAAGAATTGGCTGACCTCTTGACTGTGGTAAAAATTAGAATCTAGTGTTTACATGAGAAGATTGAATCCATTTGCACTATTTAAGCCAAAAACCAGAAGATCTTGTAAAGGAAGTTTCAGTTCATTATAGCATTTCTTGGATGTTAAACCACAGGTCTGAATTCCTTCCAGGTCATGCTAATGTCAGTGATTATCTGATAATGCCTGACAGGCACACAAAAAATTAATTCTTAGTGTCATTTCAATGCCTTAATTAGAAGACTCTTCATTAGAAATGGACACTACAGAAAATACTACCTGTGGTACTTGTTAGTGGTTACCACACAGCAAGGAAAAGGCAAAGCAAAAAAACCCAGGCTTTGGAAGAAAAGCAGAGTTCTCTTTTCACCCGTTCTCAGCTCTATGCTTGACAAAGAGGACAAACTGATAGGGCACCTACAAAAAAAATCTACTAAACAAGTGTCTTGCTTCTCTTTATATTATAGCAGTTCTACAGGGTTAGAGAAATGCAGTCTCCAGCTCTGCCAGTGTGATGTTCTTCGCAAAAGAAAAAGGAAATGTGCACATCCGTAAATTTCAACTGTAGAAAAAGTTTAAGAGTGCTGTCTCCTTCTCCATTGTATATATAGCTTGGTAAATAAGGGAGAGAGAGTGTGCTCTTGGCAAAACCATTTGGCATTCTGTGCTCAGCCTTCCCTCCTGAAACAAAATACAATGCTAAGTTTTTCACATTGGTTGTTTGATGTATGGCTCTGTTCTACCCCATCATTCTAGTATGATTCAACAAACATTAGAGAGAAATTCTTCTGTTTAAATCCTTTACTGCAACAGAAGCAAATATCTTACTTTTAGAAAACACATTTCTTAAAGATAAAATACAATTCTACAATACTCTCTCAGATAGATTTGCCATAAGTCAGATACCCTTGTTCAAATAATGGACTATGAACCTAATTTATCTTGTGCCTTCAAGAAGTACAGAACTTGCTCTTATTAAGGTGCTCCATTATGAGAGTCTGTGACTGATACAATGAATTGTTTTTCAGCTGTGCTGTGGTTGCTATTATAAGTCTTCTGGTTGAATGAAAAGGCAATTAAGGGGGAAAGTATTTAACAAGAGACCAAAACAAAATGATACAGTTTTAAGGACATATCCTGATTACAATGACATTTAAACTGCCATTCAGCCAAAATAAAATAATAATAATATAGAGCTGCACAGAAGTCTGGCAAGGGTGACAGGAACAAACCTATTAACTTAGGAGAAAAAAAGCCACTTCATGCTGTAATATTACCTTTAAATAAAGAACATTTGTTTTCCACTTCCTTTTCCACTCCTCACTAAATTACAAGTGTATGCAGGAGCAAATATAAGTTTCTTATTCAAATGACCTTATCAAATCTATACCTGGATGACTGACACACCTAGGTGCAATTTCCTCATGTTCTGTTTTTAAAAGACAAGCTTCTCTTTAAATTCCGAGTTTTAAATGTGTCATTCAAATTTTGAGGAAACTACTTAAGTGCATAATAAATCCAGAAAACCCCTCCGAGTTCTTCTGTTGCTTAAAGGATACAAGTCAGTCCTGTGTGAGGAAGAAGTCTTTGTGCTATGCAAAAATACCATATACAAATATGACAGCAGTGGACAGCACACTATGCTGTAAAATAAGCACGCAGAAGGAAAAAAAAGCAAAGCTGTGAAATGCTTTAACAATGGCTCTTCCTGTTAAAGCTGGACTACATGAAGTACAGTGTAGGTCTCCTGAGGTGCATATATATGATATTTTATTTAGGTTTTGCCGAAAGAGTCATCAAATCATATCCAGTTTTTGGTCCTCAACACATTGTTTCAGCCAGGTACTTCTAAGAGCTGGTGTATCTGATGCTACCTCTAGTAGTAAAATGCCATTTTTGTGCTTTATTCTGTTTGCCTGTTTACTCTTATTTGACACTTAAACATTTTTTGATCATTCAATTTTCTGTTAGTGCCAGAAATAGGTCCAAACTAGGTTTCAGCAGATCAGAAATTCTGGTTTTTTAAACAGTTGTGTCTTGGTGAAACTTGCATTCCTCTCAGTATTATTTTGTGCTGCCTTTAATGACATTATTCATCTCTTTCCCAGCACACTACAGAGGACTTGTTGGAAGAGACAGCAAAATCAGAGCTCCTGATTTTTGCTTCTAATTCAACTGAAGGCAATAAATATTAATTCAACAAAGCAGTGTCCAAAACTTTCCTTCCTTCCCTTAGCAGCAGTATTGCTACGAAAGGCAGCTACAGAATACCTGTTAAAGTCTCTTTTCCTTCAAAAACAACAGAAATGGTAATTAATGAATGAATCTCAAGAGCTGCCCTTAGCAGGCATATCTTTCTTGAACAATTTTTGTGGACTTTACGAATGTAAAGTCAATAAAAGTTCCTTCTGGCCCTTTCTGTCCTCTCCCACCCCAAAAGTTACAATCCAGCTGTGAAGCTGGTCTGTTGTTCACACTGAATAGGGGTCATGTAGGACAGTCCTTAATGACTAACAGGTTTTTCAAGTTTATCACAATGTATATGCTCATTTTAAAAACGATCTTGCAGAAAGTTTAACTCACAACACCACTGACAAGATTTTCTCTCTATAGATCGTTTACTTGAATTGCTACAGAGCAAGTGAAGAGGAAATTAATTGTGATTGCACAAGTATCATGGGACCAATTCACATCTGACAGGAATTAACTTTCACTGCAAGTGTGAGAATATCTCTGTGAACACTGGGTATGGTATTTCACAAGGAGCAGAAGGAGCTTTTAGAATTACTTCCCTACATCAGATAAATCATTTAAAAACTGGGAGATAGTATAAAAAAGAAGCCACATACCTTTAGTCAGAAACAAATGCTTTTTATTGTTGTTGTTGTTGTTAAAGAAACTACAGATCAAAAAGGTGAGGGACAAGCAGAATTTTTTTTACCCATATTAACAAGAGGATACATTTAAAATTAATTTTCTAATTGTGTGGGGAAATAATACACTGATGTAGTGGTTGTTAAATCTCAGGAATTAAAAGGCAAGCCTGAACTGCAACCCAGAGTTTTTAGAGCAGGCTCAGAGCTTGGAGAATTCATAAACCAAGTAAACCTTCTGACATAACTATAAAATGTGGTATAAACCCTAGGAAAAAATAGCCATCTTGAAAGGGTAACAGCACTTTTATGAGAATTTCAACTGCACCATGGCAACATCAACCCGTCAAAGCAAATGAAGGGCAGTAAAAGTAAAATTAAAAATGATGAAGGGGACACCAGCTTGCTAACAGCTTTTCAAGCTGTAAAGCTTTCAAATATTATCTCTTCATTGGTTTGTTCAATCACACATGCTGGTTACCAAGCTTTATCATATTATGCATCTTTTCCATCACTGCAGACTGCCAGGTTTTGATGGACGTATGGTGAAAAAAATAAAAAAAAAATTTCCCTCTTGGTGCATACCCCTTCTTTCCCCTTATTGGTTCTTCTCTACTGGTGCACACTGTCTATATGGTGACATCTCCTCGTATGAACTAAAGATACAGAAATTATGAGAGAGCTCAAAGGACTCCTGGCTACTTAAGCTTCCCATTCCTGTCTCCTTCTTGCTTCACTCACATGCCCAGAGCCCATCCCCATGGCTTTCAAACCCCAGACTAGGTTTGGCTGCTGTCTCAGGTGGGCCATGTATCAGAGCACCCACTGCTTAGATAGCCCCTCTTCTAGGCTCTTGTGGCCCTGCAAATGGCAATTTCCTTGTTTGCAACTCATTCATTGCGTTATAGTGAATTTGTTTTATGCAATTCCTCAAAGCACTCTGAGATACAGTTTTTATGCAAGACTCAAATGCAAATCTGGATTTACATGTACTGTGTGCATGGAGCTTGAATCTCATAGCTGCTGTATAGGCCTTGGTAAAGAACTAAAAGCTCAGTCTCACTGATCCATTTAATAGCATCTCACAATAAATATTTCTACATTAAAGAGCCACAGCTTTCTGACTGGGTCTTTGCTCCTGTGATTCCTCTCATTTTTATTAGCTGCAACATGATTCATGTTTTAATAACTTTCCCATTTAAAAATGGCATTAAATCAGATCATAAACATTGTATATATGCTTCATTGTCATCAAAAAGACCTTATGCTACAAAGAAAGGTGTGTTTAAAAAGAACATTAATAAAGTTATTTGTAGAAGGGGCTTTTAAAATTAAAATCAGTCATCAAAGGACCTCTATCTTTCAAGGCAGAGAATTATCAAAATGTAGATTTCTGAAACTGTGACACATCACAGTTTCTTTTGGGGCAGAAAGTGCTTGGATTCTTTCATATTTAAACTGTCACTAGTGGAATGGACAAAAGAACATTGCATGCATGGTCCATTTCAAATCCAAAACAAAAAGAGCTCTGCAAATGCAATTACTAAACATGAAAAATATTAAATTTTTTTTTGTTTTTAATTTTTTGTTTGTTTGTTTCTGGAGAGAAAATTTTTAGTGTTTTGTCCAACCAGTCAGGTCTGTAGTATGACCTCCATGGGAGCGTATGAACGAACTACAGAAAGAAACACTGCAGATTGCTACAGCTTCATCAAACCCAATGGGGCATAAATGGTCTTTTTTTCTTTTTGGTCCTACGAGGTCATATCATGGGAACCACAAGGTATAGTAATTTTAGCCACACAAGAAAATAATGTAAAGCAGGACAGAAAGTTTAGAGTAGGGTTTCTACCCCAGGCCTAACCTTGCCAAACTGAAGTTTATCATATATTATTTTCCTCAGGAAAACAACCGCTTTTTTTTTCTGGTGCTAATTAGAAAAATAATATAAGTTATCACCACTACAATACTTGATACCTTATGCCTATGAAAGCTGACTGTTGCTTCTCAGTATCCTGGATGGGGCATTGCTGAGTCCGAGGAGACAGCCAGGTGGACCAGGACCTGCTCCTTCAGGATCGCTCTGCCCCAGCAGAATCTGAGAGCACCCTGTCTCCTTATACCTATTGCACTGCTGTCCTGAGCACTTCCTATCTAAACAAGCCTCTATAAAACTTTTGCAATGAAGCAGAGTTACAGAATGGTCCAAGAGATCTGAAAAGCAATTTCTCTTAACAGGTTACTGAAGTTAATAGAAGTTCGTTCATATTAATGTATTTGGATCAGAAAAGTAAGGAAAAGCTATTGTATTATCTATAATCTATCTAGAGATAAAATTGCACTCACATAGTCAGCATAGTACCTCTTGCTGGGGACTAGTATTCCAGCAAGAGTACTTAATGAATGCTAATGAATGTTTAATAATTCAATGAATGTTTGCAACTCCTGTAAAATACATTTAGGGATGCGTTTCTTTCTGGTTTTCCATTGATGCCAAATTCGATAAAATTCAACTTCTTTTTTTACAGAAGTTTATTACAAACTTGTCCAAAACCCCAACCATTAGTATTTTATGTGTTTCTAGAAAAAAAAAAATAGCTTTGAGATTAAATTGTCTGTATGAGGAAAAGAAAGCATGTTTATTCATTACCTTTAGTAATAGAGATTTACTCTTTTGCAAGTGCCTCTAATAGACACAGAAGTGAAATTTATTTTCAAGTTTGGAGAAATAAAACCTATTTTTGGGCTTTTCTGTATGTATTTTTGCTTTATCTTGCTTCACAAAAGAACATACTCCTTGCGCAGACCACCAGTTTCTTTTTCTGGACTGTCAGCTGGCATAAGCACTGTTTGCCTGGATAGTCGTCTGTTTTCTAGTTCTACTGAATAGTTTCTACCATTGAACTGTGCTGCTCAGACAGAATTCACACAAAAGAGGTAATGCAGTTTGGGCTGATCAGTTTGATGAAGCTCCTCAATAGTGAAGACTTTTCAGATTCTTTGCCTGGCAACTTCTCCACACAGCGTCCGGATTCATACAAGTAAAGATGACTGAAGGTAACCGATTGTTCAAGCAAACATGGGAGAAATATCAATGAGTGGGGAATGTCAGGAACAGTATATTGATGGAAAGCTTTATTGAACTTATTATTATCCATTGGACCTGACAGTTGACACTGACATCACTGAGCATGGAAATGAGGGTGGGCAATGGAATGAGTCATTAGGGATGACATTTTTATATTTAAGCATCTCCACCTCAACTATCTGCCAAGAGGAGTGCCTACTCTGGCACTTTGAGAGGGTAGAAAACAAGATTTACAGACATAATTGCATCAGGCAGCTGGATGCAGGATGGGAATCCCAGTATCAACAGAAAAGAACTTGAGAAAGGGAAAGCAGGAAAAAGACGAGAACTGGTTTATGACTTGGTACAGTCACACAGGAGAGCCATCTGCATGAATCTGAAACAAAGACAGATGCTGGCATAACACAAAGGAGGGAGAATATCTGAAGGCTTAGCTAATCTCTTATACTTTTCCTCAAATTTAAGACTTTTTTCTATAATCCTTGAATAAACTTTTGTACTAGAAGGCAGCAAGCACACTCTAAATGAGTTTCAATCAAGTGTTTTAGGCACCCTATTCTGTGCCCTGCCAGAACAAATCTGGAATCAGCAAAAAAAGAAATCATCTTCAGTATGTTAGGACTGCACATCTGAAACAGGTTTTGAACTTTTATATTGGACCTCAAGAGATGAAGGTTTTGTTTGGTTTTTTTTTCATTATGCTTCTAGGAAAAAGGATCAATTACTTCCCTTCAATCAAGCCCACAGCTCTGTTTGATTTAATTTTCTTATGTTTTTACTGTGTGGTGCCCTGGGATGTTTGTTTGATAAAGTGCCCCATAAATGGGGATTTTTACTGTTATTGTCATTGCACTTCTTAGGTCCCAAACTATACACTGTTGTCACAAAAATGTTTTAGACTGTTTGATTTTTCATTGCTGAGGAGGATTGATCAGTCTTGTTACTCTTGCTAGTGAGACCCATATATTTTGTAATTAATAGAGTAGCCTTTTGAGGAGTTCTGTGTTGGACTGGATGCCTAAGCAGAGCATCGTTCCTCTTTACACACACCTCTGCATTTAGCCAACAATGCTATAATATCAGTAAGCAACAGAAATATATATAGCTTCCCACGATAGTCCTGTTTCTTTGCTATCTATTCAGCAAGTAGACCATCTCATCCAAAAAACTACTGGCTGAGATCTGAGAAAAAACAAACTCTTTTCGAATAAGCTAATCAATGAGAATCACCATCTTAAATAAATATTGTATTCTGCTTCCTAGTATAAGCAAAGGACATGACAGAAGAGCTTCTAAAGACACCATTTGATGCCTTTTTAAAGTGAAACAGATTTCTAAGCCTTTTTATCTTATTACCTATCTTATTATCTTTATCTTATCTTCTTTAGCTCTTTAAATTCAGTCCAAATTCTGAATCTGTGTTTCTAAATCACACAAAACTGCTAGAGTACAGAGCCAAAAGGAGGTTAAAGGGGCCTACTTGAGTCAAATTTGTTAAAATACAGCCTGGAATAAAAGGCTACATGTGCTAAATGGTGGTCTCAGTCAGAACATGTCAGAAAGCAAATAGTATTGAGAAGTTTATCAAGTGTGGTTGAAAAAAAAGACATTATAAATGATCCAGTAGTGTAATTTAGATCATCATTCACATCAGAGTGAGTTTTACTTCACTGTACTTTACTGAATGTGATCTCAGTTACACTGGCTAAGTCCACAGAAATTCAGTTTAAATCAATGGAGTAATAAATGACTTAAGCTAAAGTGACAGGTCAGGATTTGCTCATCTCACACATGTATCCAAAATTTGATCTGCTCATCTGACTGATATAAATGCATTTAAACACTTCCTATTATTGTGGCTCAGCTGGGTCTGAAATACCATAGTGACTGAAGCACAATCCTTTCTAGTTCACACATAATGTTTACTATTTTGAGATATGTTCTCTTTTAGACCTTGGACTAAAGAATTGCTTCAACTTAGCTATGAAAATTTCTGCCAATTCTCAATTGTTACTTCCTGGGTCAAAATACAGTTCCAAAAAGAAACTGTTTTTTCCCAGTTCCCAAATCAAGTTTGCAGAATTGGCTTTTAAAATAGTTTATTTTGCTTACAACTGAGCACAACTGATACCACAAACTAATAAATATGAAGCCCCAAATGTTATGTAATGGAGACACTGTCAAAGCTATGCAGCAAGAGCATAGGAGAGCTAAAATAGAAAGTGTTTTTACTACTGATGGACTAGGAAAAATTAATCTCTGTTTAAGCATGGATTAAAATTATGGCAGTTTTACACTGTTTTCCTGAAGTGTCTTTTTAAAATAGGAAATTTAAGCATGCCAACAAAGGGAACATACCCCTGGTGTACTAAATACAGTAAGAATTTTTTATTTTCTACCCTGGCTCTTTTTAGCAAGAACAGATGGAGCTGTTTCCATTTGATCCCTTGTGCACAAGCTGTCCTCATGCTAATAATTTTGCTGTACCTGCAATTCAACTATTCAACTCCTAGCACTTCTGAGGTGTTATTTTTTGTTTTGGTTTTTTTTTTTAAATCTTGGTTAATGTGGCTCTTCGATGCCCTGGAAGCTGCTGAAATGGTGGATGTGCCCAGAGCTTTCTTTTATATGAGGGTAGTCAACTGCTTGTGCCAAGGAACTCTAACATCTCAGGAGAAAACAGCAGAGTCTTGCAGACAGCCCACAGTGGGGGTTCCAGGAAAAATATAACTTGTTATGCTCAATAAAACCACACTGCCTCATCACACACATATTCTGTCTTTGCTAGCCATCTTCTTACATGTTTCCTGATCAAAAGTATGAAAAAAGTTCATAATGCATCAACAATTTGATGGGGAAGGGAAGATAGATAGCTCTGCCTATTATTCTATGTTTAGTTGTCCCATTTCATCCTGAAAGGCACTGGAACACAGCCAGCAAGACAGTCATGAGGGTCAGATGGAGTCTCTAGAGAGATCTTACAATTCAGATTTTCAGAAGCAGCTACTACGAGCCAGGTGCTTACAATTAACAACAACCTCTCTCAATAACCTAATTATTTGATCTCTCTGTCTATTAAAATACTTTTTCTACCACATAGAAGTAGCAGCTTTCATTATATTTTCAGCTGCAGCATTTACTATTTGCTATCAGTTTAATGTGGGCATGTCATGGTTTGACACTGGCCAAATGCCAGGCGCCTATGAAAATCGCTTCTCACCTTCCCCTGCCACAGCTGGGCAAGGGAGGTAAAAATTAAACAAAGGGCTAATGAGTTGAGATAAGGGCTGGGAAAAAACACTCCAAGGGCAAAACAGGCTCAGCTTAAAAGTACAAAGTGAGTTTTTTGCTGATAAAATCAGAGGAGGATAATGAGAAGTAAAATAAACCCTTAAAAACACCTTTTCTTCCCTCAAAACCTCCCTCCTTCCCACCAATAGTACAGGGGGACAGTTCACAAGGGTTTGGTCAGCACACCATCGAGATTCTCTTCTGCTGCTCTGGGAGAGGAGTCCTTCCCCTGCTACACCGTGAGGTGCCTCCATGGGAGACAGCTCTCTGTGAGCTTCTCCAGCGTGGCTTCAATCTCACCAGCAGCAGCCCTCCCGCACCTTCTGCAATGTAAATTCCCCCCGTGGGCACCCAGTCCTCCCAACACTGCTGCAGCCTGGGTCCCTCTTCCCATGGCCTGCAGTCCTCCAAGGACAGCCTGCTCCAGCCTGGACGCAAGGGCCCTCTCTCTCCACCTGGTCTCCCAGTGCATCATGGCCTCCCCCATGGGCTGTGGGTGGATCTCTGCATCTCCCCATGGATCTCCATGGGCTGCAGGAGCACAGCTGCCTCATCACGGTTTCACCACAGCCTGCAGAGGAATGTCGGCTCCGGCTCCTGGAGCACCTCCTGCCCCTCCTTCGCCACTGACCTTGGTGCTTCTCTCACAGGTTCTCACCTCCTCCTCTTCTCTGACTAGGAGAAAACTGTGTGCCCTTTATTTTTATTTTCTCCTTAAATCTGTTATCACAGATGCGTTACCAGCCTCTCTGATTATTCTCCTATAAAAGTAAGATAATTATTTTCCCATTTTTTTCTTCTCCAGATTGAAATAATTCCTCTTCCAAGAAACCACAGCCATTCTTGCACTGTTTCTATCTATCTGTGCTCAGCTCAAAACCCGTCATTATGAATATCACAAAGACAAATAAGCTCACAGATTTTGTTGATGATCAGATGGTACAAAATAAATTAAATAGAAATCATGGCAAATACTGAAAAAACTATTACTTGTGCGAAAAATGTGAGTTGACCAAACAGTGATCATCTTGGTTACATAGCACAAGCCTGTCATAATAGACATTTAGAGAGCTGGACCAGCTCTACATGAACATGGCATCAGAAGTCAGATAAGGAGCAAGAAACTAATTTAAAAGAGGTGGGTATGTGTTTACAGCTGAGCCAGCTGTGCAAGGGAGGACACTGGCTTGATAAAAACTCCTGTCCCTCCTCAAAATATCTGCTTCTTAATGTCCTCTTCCATTACGCATCTCAAAACTTTTTGCTAAACAAAGGCTGGACTGTGGTGGCCATCCTCTGATGTTCACCTCCCTGCACCTGGGCTGTTAGCATACATGTCAGAAAAGCACCTGCTGCTTTGCAAGTGGCTGATTGAGTCCTTAACTGTTAACATTTTAGTCTTTCACATTTCTCCCTGCAAAAAGACAGAAGCTGAAGCTCTGAACTTGCTGTGAATACCCTACACTATTTTTTAAGACACATCTCACCAGAGTATCCTACAATAAATGGGATGATGGATGAGAGGATTTCAGCTGGGGATTAGGCAGAGATAGATCATGCCCAGTGTAACCTGAGTGAAAAATTAGTTTCTGTACAATCACATGAGCCCTCACTAAACTTCTATTTTGACTGCATTTCCAAGAGTGGGACACTTGTTTAATACACAAGTCTCTGAAAGGCTTTGCATCCAAACTAGTAACTAAGCAATTACCTTGTAATCAGAGACAGCGTTGACAACGCAATTGGGTGGCAGCGTGTAATTACACAGCGTAACATCGCATGCAGTATTTTGCTCTACACGTTGCAAAATAAGTGCTGCCATATTTTTTTCTTAAGCTGAATAAGACTCTGGAGATTCTAAACAACCAGAAAACATGATTCTCACAGCTTTTTTGTTGACATAAGTGAAATGCCTAGACAGGCCAATAAAAAAAAAAAAGAAGGTAGAATATACCTTCTCCACTCTCTTTTATTTAGGGTAGTATGAAGTATCTTAAAGGAAGGGTTTGGAGACCAAGTCATATATCTGTATCTTTCCCCTGGGGCAGATTCTCCAGTCACTGCCAGCTGGAAGACCCACTCTCTGCACAGGCAAAATTTAGCAATTCATCATGTCAAAGAATAAGGAGAACTTCTCTGACTCAGGGGATCGATCTTAACACCCAAGGGGCACAAGGGCAGGATATAAAGTCTCTGAGTTACTGTTAATGTTGCCTTCTAGTAATAAAGGCCATCCATTCCATCCATTGTTGTTAAAATTCCAAACCTATTGTTTTTTCTGATGAGAAAGTACTTGCACTTTTGGGATGTCTGAGAAGTGACCAGATGCATAGGAGTAAAATAAAGGTAAAAAAGTTAAGAAAACCACCACCAGCACCAAATATTACAGGCTATCATTTAAAAGAGGAAAAAAAAAAAAACCCAGCAACATAAAACCCAAACAACTTCTCCATAATTTTAGAATAAATGTTGCACTTCTAATTTTTAGAGTTCTCCAGACAGACAGTTTAAATTGATGGCTTGTTAGTGAGGACTGGCCCCTTTGTGAGATGTTTTCAGAATGATTGATTTACAATAAAGTGGCTCCTGGTGGGTGCACGCAGGTGGAACTGATTCAGATCGATTCCACAGAAGCTGACTAATCAGCTGTTTAAACTGGCAGAGTGCTCAATGACAGAAACAGTGCAGCTATCATTTTCTATCTAAGATTACAAATTAACTTGTTCTGTTTATCCTGTATGCCATCAATATGGAGAAAAGCAGCTGAGAGGGACGTGGGATTCCAGACCGATGGTATAAAGCCTTTCCTGCAGATATGCTCTCGAACATTGACAATAAAGGCACAAAGAGAAATTTCATTACATATTAATGAAACCAGTGGAGAGCAAAAACCAAAAGAGGATGACTTCTTCAATTAATTAACTAGGATGGGAAGTCAACAATATTTTTAAAATGTGACCACAAAAGGATAAATCAATGCCAAAATGACCAAGAGTAAATATGTACTGTCCCATGCACTCCCACACACGCTATCAGTCTGTTCGTTTCCATGCATATTATATGCACCCCTGAGGACTAGCGTCTTCAGAGACTGGTATTTCCAGAAATGATTAATGCTAGGTAATCAACATTTCAGCCTCTACAGTCATATTCCTGAAAGTGTCATTTTTACGACAAGATGAAAAGCTCTATGGGGAGCACAATGTATGTAGGTAAGTGAAAGGTGTCAGAGAGAATGTGGGTAAGTGAAAGGGGAATAGATACTCCCTGCCTCCAAGCTGATTACAAGAGCAGGGGTAAAAGGGGCAGGGGGGCTTAGCAAAATAATTTTAACCATCTCTCATTTGTAATGCTTCCTTCATGTAATATTTCTGCACTTGAAAAATTTGTGATTTCTTTTTTATCCTTCTTCCCCATCCCACATAGACACACTCCATCCCTTAATTCAATTTAAAGCTGCAGAAAAATACCAAGTATACCTCAGTTCAAAGGGTATTTATCCTATTTTTCTCAACAGAAGATGGTGCAAAAATATGAGGTTTAGCTAACCTACCAGAAAAGCTCTCCTTTACCAGTCTGTTAAGATTTAGATGAAAAAAGAAGAGAGAGAGGAAAAAAAAAAAAAAAGTATAGTACTCTGAAATTGTCAAGTCCCTCACTCTGCAGAACTTGACTAATTCAGTGATAATTGCTCACAATTTTAAGGGCCCTTTTATGTACCTAGTTTTGGTCTGAGAGCAACTCGTGACACCTGGGATTAAAAACCAAACAAATCCAATCCACCTGATGGTCATCAATACCTTACAAACTGATCCAAACTAGAAAGAATCATTGAAAAGGGCTGCACTAACACCAATGCTTATCTTATAGAAACACAGATTTAGTTACATCAGTAACTTAGATACATCAGTCTTTTAGGCATTAAGATGACTGTCAGTGTGATTTAGTATTTACACATATTTAAGGACTGACCCCAAATCAAAACTATTATTTTATTGTAACTTTTGAACTGCATAATACATGGTCATACTGTCATCTGCTTTCCTCTGGCATTGATACCAGAAATTAAAATACTAAGCAGATACTGACATTAAATTTGGTGGCCTAGGAGGTAAATATTTTGACAGATGTACTACTAAAGCTAATTTTATTGCTACAGAAAGGAAAGTAAAACTTGACTGACAGTAATAAAGGAAAAACATATATTGTGTTACTACATGCATGCTAAATGTCAAAAATAGTCAAGCATGTTTTTAACATGAAGTAAGTCTATGGAGGGCAATATATTTGTGTCTAAAAAGGAAAAGCAAGACAAAACTTTTTAGTTCTTCAACATCTTAGGATAATCAGAGAATAAATACTACTATTTTCGAAGAAAGAAAAGGACTCTAATTTAGGAGAAAACACTTACTAGGTAGGATAATTAGGAAGGCACATACAACATTTGGATGTGTCACATTAAGTTCTTGATCATCTGCTTTTGAGATTAGCTTCTTGACCTTTGCTATCTCAGCCTGGAAAAGTGTTTGGTGCCCAGCATACTGAAGTAAAATTTAGCTGCCTCATTGCTGACTTCCTCATGAGTCTTCAACCCTGACCTGAAGGGATCTTTTCTGACTCTCCATCTCCAGAGAGGAGAAATAATTCAGTGCTCCTGCACATGTAGGCCCAGCTCTCTCCTGAGCAAGCTGCCAAAGCCAGCTGAGTTATGTGGGCTCATATTGTGATGTGGGCTCCTCACTGCAAATTGATCTGACCGTGCTGAAGTCATTTCATTTCAGACCTTCAGGTTGATATGCAGTCTCAGAGGAGAGATAAGCTACTTGCCTCTGAACTGAAGAAGACATGTTTCTTCATGATAAGATTGCCAATTCAAAACCAGACACTGCTTGGACAACCAAGCCCAGGCATTGAGCATGATCCATCACACAGAGATTTGTTCACACATATACTGAAACAAAATCAAGTGGAAAACTCAAGGAAAAATCTTATCAAATGTCCAAGTAATATGGAAGGTTGAGATCATCAGAAGGGAAGAAGAATCCCAAAGCACAACCAGTTCATTCTGGGTTTAGAAAGCAATAGTAGTTCCAGGCTGAACCAGTATATATTGCTGGTCTCTGCTTCCTTTCACCTTTTAGATCTTCTGAACACTGGCAATGTCACCCAATTCCCACACTGACAGCAGACCCTTCTCTGAGACTTCCTTAAACCAATTTTCCATTGAACATTTGGGAAAAGATTTTAAATTTTCACTATGAAAAATAAATTACAGTCTGAGTGAATGCTATTAAGTTTAAGGAAAAATATTAAATAATGCGCATTTTCTGGCTGTCAATCCAAAAGAAACAGTGTTTGAGAAGATGTCAGCACTGGTAACTTTTCTATCAGTAGTGATAACCTTATAGTCAAGTAAATAAACTGTCAAAAATGGGCAGTCAGATATACAACCAACCTAAACCTTTAGGCTCAAGCCTTGCTCTTACAGAACATTTAAAATAATTCTGAATTGTTATTTTCAGTGGATCACTTTTCTTTGGTACATATACCTCTTTCAAGGTCCTGGACTGACCAGAGTTCATGACCATGCTCTGTGAGATTCATTTCTGTAAGAAGAATTGAAGGAAAAAAGGAGACAATAAAAAACAGAGATAATGAAGACTTGCATAAAATGGTAAAAATGGTGGAAACTGATACAAATCATAGTGCTCTAACATTTAGCGAAAGGTCTGGAAAAGCCAGAAATTTTTAGTATGATGTTGATGTCAAGAAATTAAAAGAATCATTGGTATAATTAAAACAAACATTAAAATTTTCGCTGGCATGTAGGTTCTTAAACAATAACTGATAATTTATTCAAAATAATTTCTCAATAAAGAAAGGATGAAAAGTTCTCCCTAAGCTAGGATGAGAAAGAGGTAATTCTTGAAACAAAACTGAATGTCAAAGATATTTCTTTAGATGTGTACATAACTGTTGAACAGTCAGTCATGACTGGGTTTTCAGTGCTGCTTTTAATCTTGAAATAGCATATGTACAGCTTAATCGCCCATGGGCAAGAGCTGAGGGAGGGTTTTTTTAAATTTTATTTCATGAAAGACCAGATGTCTTCTGTATTCAAAACCTTTTGGTTGAACCAAACCTTTCACTTAATATTTCTCACTGTGATTTGTGTACAAAACGCAGAAGAAAAGAGACATTAAATATGGAATTTTTATTAAAGATTTGCACTCTGGGGAACCAATGTTAGATCTAAATCAAGTCAAGAATTCAACAGGGGTTTCTTCCCAGGTGGAGAAGAGGGTGATTAACATAATGCAAAAAAAGAAATTAATTGTAATAGATTAGAATATTTAATATCAAATACAAATTTCCCATTGATTTTTGTACTTGAATTCTAACAGCTATAATATATTGAAGATAGGGAAGTATAATAATAATGATGACATTAATAGCACTCTAGTGTAAAGAATTATTAAGACTTAAATGTGATACTTTTCAATAATGGTAGATGAACTGAATTTGAGACATATTCAAGGAAAGCTTCAAGCATTGATTTAATTTAGTTTTATACTCAGTAAATTGGACTAATGTCACGTCACTATCCTTAGGCTTTAGAAGAGAGAAAATTGAAGATTCCTCTCCCCTCCTCCCCCCTACTTCCCCCGGCTTCTATAGTTAAACTCTTTCTGGGCAGTAATATATATTTCATGCCATTTTTACTCTAAGCAGCATCAAAACAGAGCATTTAAGATAAAATGCTTTGGCAGAAGAAATGGAAATATACCTACCTCCTCACAACTGCCTAGGATGGACTGTGAACTGGGGCTTAAAACAGGGAGTCTGGACAAAGCAAGCCACATCACACCCTCATGTGCTAGAGTTGCAAAAAGACTTTGTCTATTTGTGTTAACAAAAGGGGCTGGCCTGATTGGGAAGGCCTTTTTGTGTTTTGTCAATGAATACTGAAAATGTTAACCATTAGGCCAAAGTCTTATGAGGCTCTATGTATGACATTGCATGTTACAGTTCTTAATCACAAAATATTTAACTTACAAAAAGATAAAAATAATAGAATCTTTTCTAATAGTAATAACTATTTGCAATGTTTTCAATGCCTTTCCAGATTTTTTGATTTCACATTTCTGCATGATTCTTTAAAGAGGAGTCCCTTCCTGTAATGAGGGAAAATAAAGAAGGTCAGGTTTAGAAATATATCTTAAATGGCCATTAAGCCCTGGAAAAAGAAAATTAACAAGGAGGCTGCTTTGGGCAGGAAGAACAAAACACCATCTACCAGTCACTATTTTTATAGAATTTGAGTTATACCATGAGCTTCATGACAAACAAGTAAACACAAATATATCTTGAGACTGTCTTGTCTGGCATGGGTCATCAAGAGCAGTGTGTTGCTCCAGCTACAAAGCATGAAAATAAACTGCCCAGATTTGCTGCCTTGTTTTATCTCAGAGCAGGAGTTTAGTTTATTTTGGTCTGGAAGCAAAGTTATGCTTGTCTTAGGTTTTCAGGCCCAACATTAGCAATGGAAGGGTGGACAAAAAGTTTTCCTCTCCACAGGTATTATTCCAATACTAGATTCCAAGGTAAAGAGACAGAAGTAAACCCTGAGATCTACAGCAAAACTCACAGGTGGAAATTGTATGACTGTATCATTAGTTCTCATTTACCTATGATCCACCCAATTCCCTTATGTCAAAAAATTCAAGCAATTTACTATCACAATCTGTGGGCATTATTTCCCTGGTAAAATATTAAGAATTATTTTTAAGTGTTTTTTGAGACATTAGTTTTCATGAAGTTTCAACTGTGGATAAACTTGTTTTACACAAAATAATAGATTTGGGGGTTCCATTAAGCTCCTTACAGTGGAAATGAGACCTCTGTAGTTTTTATATCACTGACTGGTCTGGCCAGAACAGCCAAGGACTCTGAAAGCGGAGCTTAACTGTGCTGGTGGAAGAAGTAACAAGAGATAAATGGCATAAATATCTATGCTCAGTGCTTAAGTGCTAACCTGTGGTTGCCAAAATGGGCTGAGCAGGTAGCTTGCCTCTGTCTACCACACTGCTGCTTCTGAAAGGAACTGCCCAATTCTCCCTGAATGCGTTAGTCTTCCTGGAGTAATGAAGTCACACGTGTACATAATTTTGCCTGTGCTAAATGTGATTTTGAGAAGGTGACAGGCACATTAAGTATTCAGCTCAGGCAGAGTACCGAAATTACTATTAGATGAATTTCAGGTGATATCTGAGTTCCCTCTCTCACTGAAGGCCATTAGAGCCATGAGTGCTCAAAGATTGCTGTCTCTGTAGTGATAGGAAGAATTTTTTTTTGTATCAAGGCAGCATGTGCAGCATTTTGAGACACCTTGCAAGGGAAAATACACTGTATCTGAAATGAAAAATTAACTGTACGTAAAAGAGTTGCAATTACTACTGAATGAACACCTTAAAATAGGCAAGCTGGAGTTTAACAGAACTGAGCAAGGGACAAGCATTCTTAAAATGCAAGTATTTGATATTGAAGACAATGCTGGATGCCATGGGTACTCAAATTTGGGAGAGCATTTACCTGGGAAGATGTCCCCACCACCCCAGGCAGGTGCTTACCAGAAGCCCTGCATTTGCCAGCAGAGGGCTGTGTCTGGGGACTTGGTTGCTCAGCAGACCTGACAGCATGGCAAAGCTTTCCGTTTTGGATGTGGTCTTTGTGGACCCGTGTTGGGAGATCACATCTGAGTTTCATAGGCATGAGCTCAACAGAGGTCAGAAAACAGCCCTCTTTGTTGGCTTTTCAATTTCCACTGTGAAGTTATAATATTGTAACACTGCAGTTTCCAGCTTTACCTCCCGCTTTAAATAACAGGCTCAGATGTCGAGGGAGTAACTTAGAAACTGAATAGGAATTTGAGGTTCTGAAAAATATATTTCAAAATCAGTCTTAACTAGTATTTTGATTAACAACTTTCTGGGAAAGTACTGACCAGGTTTTGAAACCTGTAATTTAACAAAGTGGAGAGGTTTTGGGGGAGAAATTGCTCAATTAATTTGTAAAAATAAGCTATGCAGAATAAATAATGTATAATTAATATACACTATTTTGAAATAGAAAGCTTGCAATCTTTCATCTTACAAAGTGTAGAAAGGAAGACCAATGCATTTTTTCACAATATAAGTGTGTGGCTCTATGTATAATAACACTTAATAATTAATGTTTATATAAAGTATTGCCTTATGCTGCCAATCTAAAAAACTGTATTGCTAAACAAGTAAAAAAATTGAATCATATAATTAAAGGGTGTACTGACTCAAAAAAGTTAGCCAGAGAATTAAAATGAGTAGTTTTTCAAGCTATTGTTCAAGCTATCATATCAACATGAAATAAATGTAAAAAAAAATCTCAGCTGTTATTAACTTAAATTACCTCCAACCAAATACTGAATATGCAAGAAATATTGGTGAAAATTAATCTCACCAAATATAAGCCTTTTAAAATTAGCCAGCTACTTTAAGGTAGTTGCCAAGACTTTCTCCAAAACTTCAGTATAATGAACTCAATCCTCCATCTGCCAGCTCTGGTCAGACTCCGTTATTAAAAGCACCACAATTTTTCATGACAATTACTTAACTATTAAAATCCTTCATTACCAATGAACAATACTGAAGTTTGAACTTGCTCTCAGTCTGAGAGTAGGATTTATATCTCAGTTTTAAAAATCCTTCATCAAGACAAGCTTTTGTGCAGAACATCTGGTAGATAGAATATGATTAGGATATTCAATGAAAAGATTGTCTTTTTAATTATAAAACTTTATAGATTTGAAATACCCTGCTAAAAAGAGCTACCATTGGGTCCAATAATCATTAATTACACAAATTGTAATGACTTTTGAACACAGAGAAAGCATGGCAGTATTATTTATTTGGAATTTAAAAGTTTAGCAAATGTATCAAATCAGCAGCACCCTTAAATAGCATATTCATTGGTAAATTCTGAAGAAACATAATTCACAATGAGCAAATGAGGCAACTTCATCAATATTAACAGAAGAGAGTCCTTATTAAGTAGTGTGTCTGAATATCATGTTAGTGGAATGATCCAGCTTTAGCCATGGAATTGCAAATATACTTCCATTATTCATAATCTTTTCAAAGGCACATTTTTTCAGGTATAGAGTATGTTTTCTGACATGTAACTTCATCTCATAGGGTTTTTTACACATCTATCAAAGGTTAAAACAAATCTTCTGCAGATTTTTACCTCCAAGATGGCACATTCTCATTCTTATTGGGGCTTCAATTGCCTAAATTTGCTAACTGACAATCAAAATCATTAGGAGCTGAATTTAATGTGTATTTCAGGATCTCTTTGGCAAATGCTTTAATTTTATACGTGTCATGTAAATCCATAAAACAGCATGATCTAAAACTCAAAAAAACCTTAATGAATATTTAAATATGCATGTGTTGTGTGGTTTTCAGTTAATTATACTGCAATATTGTCTGATATACACCTTAATTAAATTAATTATTGATTAGTGCACTTTCCACTGATATTCCATTAACACACAATAGCTGTCTTTTTCTATCTCGATGAAGTTTTAATTAATTACAACGTAGCTGGAAGTGCAAAGTTAAGGAAACAAATTCAAAGCAGAATCATTTAAATTCAAGTCAGTAAGACTAAAAATGTTAATTACATTAAAAAAGAAGAATTAGCCAGGAAACTACTTTGGCAGTTTAAAGCAATTGATTTAATAAAAGATTTCTAAAGGATTACAGTTTTAACAGCAGTAAGAATAAATTTGTGTACGTAGCAATATAGAAGAATTCTTGAAGTATGATTGTTATATTTGTAAAGTTATATCCTTGCTTTATTTCAGACAGAATCTCTCACATTTTAAGCAGCATCATAGATTTATAAATATTTCAAAATGACTGTTTATTTTCAAACTGAGCAGCTACAAGCTATTTCAATAGGTTGATGCTGTAATTCTCATATGATCTGGCAAATAATTCACAGTGCTTTTATGTTGTCATTAACTGTCACATTTCTTGAGTTAAATATGAGCTCTGTCAATTGAAAGTCAAGAAACTGCTTCTAAATTTCTCAACTTCATTAGCAATAGATTCAAATCACTTCTATAAAAGAGTCTGGATTGACATATGAATTGCAGTGGTTCCACAGTTTAGTGATTAATTAAGCAGGCTATAAGGCTCACATTCAGCTATTTATTAATCTTAAAATTCTTGCTTCATTGTACAAGGCTTTCCAATCATTACATGTAAATACTGTATTTATCTTTCCTGAGTTTTGAAAGAAGTTAATTGATGGCGAAAAAAATAAAAACTCTTTTTGATTGGTTAAGCTGTTACATCAATAACCATCATCTACAGGAAAACCTGAAGCAGCGTTAGAACTCTTTGACAAAGTGGACTGTAAAAGGAAGCCAACATAAAATAAAAGTATAGACTTATTTTTAAAATAGAAAATAATGTCCACGTGTGATGCTTAAGCCATTTGTGGTGCAACAGTACAGTTTATACATTGAACCATGTGCTTTGTGCTTGTCTGCATATCCTTCATATGATATGATATGTCATTTGAATGCAAGAAAACCAAACTTAAACCAAACCCCTTCTGTTGACCTAGTCAATAAAGAAAATTGGATGGAAGATTGACTTATATTTGACCAGACAAAAGTCATAAATTTAATATACAAGAGAGTAGCTTGATTATTTGATAGCAACTCACTGACATGAATAAAGTTCTAAGTTGGAATAATACAGTATGGTTTTGGGGGGTTTTTTTGATGAAATCAATAAATGTAGTTTTTTGCCTGAATAATTCCAACTTCCCTTTTCTTGAAAGTATTACAGTGTCACAGTGACTCACCCAAATGTTGACAAATTAGTTTCCTTGGTGTCCGTTATTTTAAAAAATATCTACAAAAAAGAGACATTACAGAACTCCCCTTTGCTAATATTCAGTTCCAGCAAGCTTCTCCTAATAATGATGAAAGGCAACATTTTTGTTTGAATTGTAGTTTTATTCAGATGCTGCCATCAAAGCCCAGGTCCATGCTACATTCATCATAAACCTCTTCTAAAATATAGTGTTACCTTTATGAAAATGTGATCTCTTCAAAGGGATTCTGAGGGAGATGAGGGCATTCCATTGCATGGTATAACTCCAGAGATCCATGGAAATGCCTGCCTGAAAGGCTAATAAAGGATGAGAGTTGCAGAAGCTCTGAAACATCAGGTCCTCAACAGCAGGTCATAGCTGTATCAGCAGAACCTAAGTCCCAGCAACAGTCCAGAGTACTATCTGCTGAAATTAGATTTTTTTAATCAACTGCCAGAGGCATGTAAGATTGTAAATCCGATAGATTTTTAGTGTCAGTAATGCTACTAAATGCCTTAAGCACCTTTGAAAATCCCACCTTGGCCTATTCTGTCCACTGGCCACCCTAGAAAGCACCATATGTGGTTTAGTAACTATAAGCAACCTGAATTTCAGCTTTTCATCTCAAGATGTCTTCTTGAGAGAACAAATTGATTTTGTGGATTATCAGTTTTAAGCTCATGAAGAGCATAGGTAGAGGTTCCTAGCAGTTTGGGGATCTGCACAGTTAAGTAAGGTTGTGCTGAACAGGCTTCCTGTCCAGGACTGGGGTTGTATAGCAGCACTGATTTATTTCTGTACCATTTTTGGAGCAGGGCTGGCAAGGCTACAGTGAACTGGTGCCTCAGCATTTGTGCTCACTTTACTTTTGCAGTGACACGGCTGACACAGCTTTACACATCTCTAGCATTTCATAGCCAGTGACAGAGTCAAATTCACAGAGGAAAAGTTTTCCCCATCCCACATGACCGCAGCAACTTCAGTAAAAACTTTAAGGGCCTATTGTTTTCAAGACATTAATATTATTGGAATGGAGATATCAAATCAACCTGTTTTCACTGTCAGAAACTTGCACTGGCACTCTTACTTCTACCTCCTAAATTAATCCAGCATTAATCAGGCTCACTCCACTTCACTGCAATTTAGCATTGTATTGTATTTTACAGCCCTAGGGAATGCAAAGAAATAAATTCAGGCACTTGTAATTTAGAATTACAATAATTAAGTTTGCTTGAAAACAAGAGGTATAAATTAATAGGATTCAAAACATCACAAACAGCCCATTAACGTTAGCTTCAGGTGTCATTACCCAGTGCCACTGCCCACAAGATTGTTGCTTCCACCAGATACATCCCATGAGAACTAATACAGCAGTTTCATTTAATTGGTCTATATACATTATTCATGTGACTCTGTAATAATTCTGTATTCATTAGAGGGGAGGGGGCAGCAGGTTTCCTCACTATAGAATACACAATGCTGAACCTAAGTTACAGTGCCGTTCTAAACATGAGAGATTAAAAAGGGTTGTGAAAAAGAAAGAATTGGTGAATATTCTAGGGAAGAATAATACAGAATAATTTGATTTCTTATGGTCGAAACAAACTTCTGAAGGTAATGAAAACATAATATCAAGATTTAGTACAGCCTAGGACCTCAAATGATTCACATTACATTTATTAGATGCTTGTCTTCTGAAAGGAATACTCAGACATGAGCATAATGATCCCATCACAGAGCATCCTCTTTCTCCCTGCATCACTTTACACCATAGAGAGCTTCAAAAATACTGGTAGGACATCATAACACCATTGGCTACATCTATTGTCAGGTGGAGAGACTTCTATCCACTATAAGAAATATGTAGTTATCCAATCCCTTGATTTTTCTACAAAGGTATCAGGGAAGGAGACCAGTTAATGTCCTGTAAGTCATACTAACTCTGCTAGATTTTGTAAACAAATCTTAGCACGGCAGACAAACAGAAATGGAAATTATAGTGATATAAAGTCCATCTAGCCCAAAATATGCATTTTTAAATTTATTAAAAGTACAGAAGAAACATGATTGAGGCTAGAGACCAACTTGCTGGTCCTCATGTATAAAAAAAATTTAAGAAATCTGTTAGTCTGAATATTGTTTGAGCAAATTACAATGGGTTTTTCACAGCTTTGAGAAATCACCTTTTGAGCTGTTACTCCAACTACTTCAAAGTAAATGCTTTTTTCCTTTTGATTAAAATACAATATTGCACAGTCCTTTACAAAAACTTGCCATGAATATTTTAGTATATGATTTTACAGCTATCATGGGCACATGATCTGCTGAGGAAAGTGCAAGATTAATGCACACCTGCATGCCTCATTCAGAAACATCTCAAATGAGTCTGCAACTTGCACACAATGATCAAACACCAGCAAGAATTAGAACACACTCTGGTTGTCATAAAGTGAACTGATTGTCATCTAAATGAGATTTGGATTTATAAGACGGCATTAATAATGAAATACTTTCTGCATTCCAATATAAACAGATATTTAGATCACAGATGGTAATCGCTGTAACTGTTACAGTCAATTGAGTGAGTAATGCAATCTATAACAGGGTTCACAGATGAAATGGAATTTGTAGTTGTTAATTTTTACTAAGAAGTCAAAGAAGTCTTGCATGTCAAAAAAAAAAAAAGCAATAAAAACAATCTCTCCTATTTCCTCTCTGTTTTAATTCATGTTAACGTAATAAAATACAAAAACATGTTTGGTTTATATGGAGAAAGGAGACACGGAGAAGTGATTTGAAGTCAGATTGTGCATTAAGAGTTATGAGATACACATTCTCATCTGCAATGTAAAACAGACTTAGCTCTATTTACTCTCACTCACAGCACAATCAATAAATAACATTTTCCATGACACAATGTGGTGAACTGCAAGATAGTATCACCAAAGGCTCTTTTCCTTTCCTTGCTGATAGTATCTACTCTTTGCTCTGTGGTAGAACACAAAGAAAAATTTTAAAGAATGCTACATCCCAATAGAAAATGCAACAAGTCCATCATAAAATTCTAAGGAAATATCTGTTCTCTAAATGGTATGGTGCATAGACGTAGCCAAAGAAATCACCAAACAGTCTCTCGCCACAAAAAAATTCAAAGTGCTACCCAAATTTGCTAGTGAGACTACAATTAGTTAATCTGAGCAGCTTTTCTCTTTATAAATTTAGGGTATGAAAAGGTATTGAAAATATTCTTAAAAAGAGAGTTTCATAGAGAGCAGAAAAAAACCTGAGGCGATTCAATAGAAAACACAGAAACAGAGTGGAGAAGTTGCAAAAGAACCTGATCAAGGTAGTAACAAGATATTTAAATTAATAAATCAAACTCTAGACTTGATCTTCAGTTTGGTGTACCTGTTGTCCACATTGACCCAAAAGAGGAAAGCCAAGTCAGGAATGCTGCCACAAGAACTCTTGCTTATATATCTTAAGGTAAAGAAGAATGTGATTCCCTACTCTGTAGCCATAGCCACAGCTGTGGACATTCTGCTAAACTTTAAACACCTGCTCCCATCACCCAAGGTTCTGAGATGTTCAGAGCTGTTCACACCTATCATGTGTGCTGGAAATTACCAGAACACAGCTGCTGTTTCCTGAGTCCACTCCTGCTCACATTCAGGACAGCTGTTGGTATGGTCATAATCGAGGTTTAAACAACCAGATGCAGGAAAAGACTAAAGAGTTCATAAGCTGTCCTGCTGAATGAAAAACAACAGTGGACTCTCCCCAAAAACAAATGAAAAGTAGCTTCAAGGGCAGTGTCAGCAAAGTATGAGCTGAACTTCAGCCCAGATGCTGGATGCAAAGTCCTGCATAAGTTTTTTTTTTTTTTAGTAAATAACAGCTTGTGCCACCCCTCTACATAAGGGGAAAATGTACCTAAAGGAAAAGATAAATGTAATGTAAGAATCAAAAAACTTGAGGAACAAAAAAGAGCAAAGAGCCAAAAATAATTTTCTATATAGTAAAAATTTTTGTTGCTATGAATTATTATGCAGTGATAACGTAGGATTCTGAATGACACAGGGAGAACTAGGTCCATTCCCTGTGGTTGCCTACAATGATTTTCCCCTGCAATGTTAGTTATGGCACATCAGGTAGCACCACAAACAATAAGTTATGTCCTCTCCTTAAAAAGCCAACCAGCCAAAAACAAACCCCAACCCACTGTCCAACTACTCTTAGTTATTCTAGAAAAGTTACATTTTCAATGAAAAATTCAGAGGAATAATGTTTATATTCTTACTCTCCAGGATCTTCACCTAACTGCCAACAGATTTATATTTTCCCAATTGGCTTCAACAGAAATTTCCTTCAGAAAGTCTTATTTTCTCTGACTATAATGTGAAGCACAACTAATATAGAATAACAATAATAAAAACCTAAAAAAGTATTTAGAAGATCCGAGGCTTCTTTGCACTGCACAATAGGATGCCCTCATGTAAAGTATTCTTATGTTTTTCCCTCATCAGAAGTACAATAGAACAGAATGAAAGAGATCCACTAAGGGGAAAGAGAGAAAAGCATGATCGGACATGGATCTATTGAAAACTGTGAAAATTTCTTAGTTATTAAGTTTGAAAAAGTTGGATACCCACAGGATACTTGAAGACCAACAAAATTGCAAACAGCAAAATGAAAAATGATCACATTTAAATTTGAGAATATTTAACGCCCCGCAAAGAGAAACAAGAGGAAATATTATGGAAAATAATTCAAAACCAATTAAATGAGATACTTCACGCACAACACATAGCTGGCATATCTTTGTATTTCATATATGGTAAAGTACTAATAAAATTTTTAATCTTGGCTTAAAGAATTTTTTAATGCTACCAGACAAGCAATTGGAAATTTTGATTGAAAATATGTTTGTACTGGTTTCAGCAAGCAAGTATATTCCTGCCAGGAGAGACAGCAAATATTGTGACTGTTGAAGTTGCACCTGAAAAAAAAAATTGTTACAGGAGTTGGCCAGCATCAAGAAGCTCTTCAAATTAGAACTACTCATTTCAGTTAATGCAAGTCTGGGCATACCACAAGAGGGATTTATTTTGCAAAACCTCTTTGTTTTTTCTGTTTTGAATACTCTGGCCCTGTGAAACTACATATTGCAAATAAAAATAATGATCTTAAATAACTATTGAAAATTGAATAAGTTGCCCACTGCAATGCCAACAAAAACTTATTCATTATTTTACAAATTCTTTGTCCAATATGGTTTTAGTTGCATGAATCCAACCTCCAACAGTCTGACTGCAGATATGGTCTAATATGTCTCACCACAAAGTGAAATGCCCTAGTATCTGGTGGCCTATTTTTCATTCTCACCATTTTTAAAATGGCACAAAAACTGGCACACCTTATGCCTGATCAAGTTTCCAAAGGGTCCCTGGGAAGATGGAAAGGCCCCATGAACCCATTGCATAACAACTGTTGCCTAAGACTATTCTAAGAGAGAACTGAGATATAGCAACCTCAGCCACAAAAAGCAAAATACATAAACAATACAAGACCTGACTCATGTCTCAAAAAATAATTGACTTTTTGAACACACTTTTTGAATGTGTGTGTGTGTGTATGTGTGTGCACACGCGTGTGTGTGCGTAAGACTCGCAATTCATGTTCAGTGAAGACAAGTTCACAGCTTGAGTGTAGGAAAAATCATCTCATCTTCTTCCAGACTCATTTAGATTCAAGGCAGCATCTGGTCTACTTGCAGTTTGTCTTACTTTCTGTGTAGTGTCAAGTTATCTTTTTGTTGGCCTAACCTTAAAATTCATACTTTGTACCTAATAATATCCAATGCTTCAATAGGGTGTTTTCCTGTCATTTTAAACTGTAGTAATGGCAAGATTGTGTGAAGGACAGAAATACCACAACTGAATAAGGAATTAATGGACACTTTGTCTTTCTGTTTTACCGAAGCTTGCCTCTATTCAGCAGACTCTTCCTGAAGTTTCAGCTGGTAGCTTTAGTAAATAATTTGTCAAGTACAGAGTTCTAAAAAGTTAGTCCTTGGTTGCCAGGCACAATCTTTCCACGCAACGCTAGTCATAAAACTGCTGGCTTTAAAACTGCAGCAGAAACCTGATGGTTTCATATCCTTGTATTCTGTTCAAGCATATCACAGAATCACAGACCATGCTGAGTTAGAGGGACCCACAAGGATCACTGAGTCCAACTCCTGGCCCTGCACAGGACATCCCCAAGAGTCACACCATGTGCCCGAGAGCATTGTCCAAACACTGCTTGAACTCTGCCAGGCTGGTGCTGTGACTACTGCCCTGGGGTGGGGTTCCAGTGCCCAACCACCCTCTGGGTGAAGAACCATCTCCTGATATCCAACCTAAATCTCCCCTAACTCAGCTTCAGGATGTTTTCTTGAGTCGTTTCACTGGTCACCAGAGAGGAACAATCAGTGCCTACCCCTCAGCTTCCCCTCATGAGGATGTTGAAGACCACAGTGAGATTTCTCCCCAGTCTCTTCTTCTCTAGGCTGAACAGACCAAGTACCTGAGCCACTCCTTATATGGCTTCATTGCAAGGCCCTGCAGCATCTTCATTGCCCTCTTTTGAATTCTACTGGCTAAATACCTTTTTTATACTGTGGTGACCAAAACTGCACACAATATCCAAAGTATGGCTATGAACCAACTCTCTAAGAAGAGGCTCAATGAGTAAAGCAAGAGAACTGTGGACAGTATGTTAAAGTGGGTTTAGATTATGATGAAGTCCTTTAACATACTAGGGCAGAGCCATGCCCACTAGTCCTAGGGCCAGCCTGTTACACAGCCCTACTGGCTGGTTTATATGCCAAAGATAGCCCCTTTCCTCCCTCTTCTGAATATCAAGCTCTTATGAGGATCACCACAAAAGCTGACCAGGAAAAGGCTGAGGCAGGCTTTAATGATAAAGACTGCTGTTTCATTTATTTCCAGATCCGGAATTTAAAATTTGTCTCTAAATTAAACAGTTTTGCATAAATCACCAACAGCTAAGTGTATTGTTCATAGAGGAATAAAAAACCAGACAGAATAAAGATGAAACTTTGAAAAGGATGAAGATTTTCTTAAAAGGACAAAAGACCAACATTCTGAGGAAAAAAATGTCCCACAAAAGTTTCCACTTTCGGCCTGTAAAACCTAAGGATTTGATTTGATTAGGGAGGAGTCCTCTAGGATGATGTTGAATGCTTAACATGGGAACAGCAATTGGGAAAGTACTTCATCAAAAAGATTAATAAACATCCATTAGATCTTGCATCTTTATTAAAGTGAAGAACAAACACACCAAGGGGTTAAATAGAGAAGGTCTCAGAATTACTTTAAGTTCCCTCAAAATTAGCATTCAGGAATTCATCCAAATGTAAAAATATCCACTTCAATTCTTGAACAAGACCAAGGCTACTTTTAGTAGATTGGCAATAAAAAAATAAAATAAAATTAAGCCTAAATAGTCTATTTTAGCCTGAAGGGTCTCATTCAAACCTATGTATAGAAAAAAAAATAAAAAAAGGTGATTTCATTCCTAATTTCAGTGCCATTAAGGGCCACTTTGGCTGCAAGCCGTATCCCTCTTGGCTAAATCAACATTCTGATTCCATATAGGTATTTTGCAATATGCTGAGCTTTCACTTTTAAATACATTTCAATTCAAACTAATACAATAATCCCACATTGGCTCAGTCTTTAATTTGAATTGCAGGTAATGTAATGTGGATATAGCAGCAAACATACTATCTACTAGCAGTTTTACAGTGAATGTTTTTTGGAGTCTGGAATTTTAATATTATTTAACTGAGTGCCACATAATACTCCTTCAACTTCAAACACTTCTACTTACACATAGTACATATTCTTGTCGTTTCCTGTCTGATTTCTTTGTATAGAAACACATTTTATTTAATATATGAAATATATATGTAGCTTGCACATAAATACTTTCAGAATGCATAAGATTAATACCTAAAATTTTTTAAAATTGGGACTACTACTAATTATATTTATTTATGTATGGTTATTTAATGTTGACAACCTAAGGCTGTATTTTTACTAACCAAAAAAGCATATGCAGCCTAACAGAATGGCAGGTTTATTTGGAACAGGAAAGGAGAATTCCTGCCTCTGTTTTCTCTTCTGTGTAACAATCAACTGCCTGTGTACAGGCATGAATGAAGAAGATGAAGGAAACATTTTTTTGTCTCAGTCAGATTGGTTCTTCCATGTAATAGAATCAAGTATACTTCTGCACCTTTGAAAGTTAAAAAGTGAAGGCATTGCTTCCTTACCATGTTAGATCCTGACTGATTTTCAGAGCTTACTCACTGCATTTGCTAAGTAATGTTAAACTATGGCTATCTGGAATTTTCATTGTCGCAACAGAGGACTAGGAAGTTCCAAGCAAATTAAAAAAAAAGCTCAGAATGTGAACTTGACAAATATTTTCTAAGCTAGAGTTCACTTAGTCTCAAGTAAAAAGCATATTCTAAAGCAAAATTTTTCTTAGTATGAAGTGAACATTTCCCATGTTAGGAATGACCCTGGGAGCCAGCAAGAAATAATTATAAATGCAAATACAGGAGGAAGTGATCTGCCTCTCAAGAATACCTCTTTTGGAAAGAATTTGGGACATTCTATATTTGTGAAGTATTTATTCCTCTCCATTGAAAAGGAAAGGCAATCATAACCATAAGCATCTCTGACCATAGTACAGCATGTGAAATAATTAATATATTGATAAGTTTCGTTATGTATCTTGCTACTGGACCACCTTCCTAGTTTGTGTTCTGAGATATAAATCTTTCAAAGACTGTGATTTTTGCACATCTTTCTCAAAGGCAAATGCCACAAAGAGCATTCAGTAGCCTGTACTGTGAATGAAGTGCTAAGACACTCTGACAATACCTCAGATAACTAAGAATTAAAGCAGAAATATTAATGACTCTGTGATCAGATAAAAACTGATTGCAATGTGTGGGGAAATATTACTCAGTACTTCCTCAAATATTGTGAAAGGCATTTCATTATTTATTAGGTTTAACAAGAAAGCCAATAAGACACTTCTGTCAATAACCTTAACTATTAGCTGATGATTGGATGATTGTGTATTGGATTGAATGGAGAGAAATAGTAAGCTACTGCAGCTAAGCACTGATTTCAACATCTCCTTCAGTTAGATTTCTTATGATATAATACATCCTAGGCCTGGGTAGCCTTGCAACACTTGAAATGAAGAGTGAAGAGTAAAACTGAAATAATTCTTAATTTTCAAATAAAACCACGCTTTCGTAAAGTGCTACTTCTACAGCACCATTCTTTCATTTGCTGCCCATGGCCCCTAGATAAGAGCTCAGCCTGTATTGACATGTTTTCAAAAAGTATTTCCCAATTACTAAGCTGTGTTTGAAAGATGATTCTTCACGTAAAAAACTTTGAAGATTTTTCCTTTCTTCTCATCAAAAATCAATGTACAGGAAATTGCTCAAATTTGTCAGAATAACCATTTCTGTTGCAGCTTAATCATTAGACCTAGCCTGCAAGACAGCCTGCTATGCTACCTTTTCCAAGGAAACAGCTGTCATGTCTTCTAATCTGTTAGAATTTTTTCTTTCATATCAGTGGCTCTTTTTCACTCTTTTTTTTTACCTAAATCACTTCTGGAACCATGTTTCAACCAGATGTGGTGTACTAAGAAACTAATTTCTGGAGACAGCAAAGATCACATCCTCAGTATACCAAACACAAGAAGGAAATGGCTGAGAAAAATATGCCTCCACTGAACAAGTGAGAATTTTAAATCGTCAGCTGTGAGATATGTCTTCCACTTGCCATTACCCTAAAGCTACAAGGAAAGAGGGAAAAAATATTAGTTACAGGCTGCTACACTTTCAACATGATGAAGAAAATGTTCCATATATCACCTCCTCTCTCCAAAATACGGTTTTTCCTTATGGATATATATGTCTCAAGTATGAGGGATTTTTTTTTCCCATCTTGGTTTTCTTATTTCTTTCTTCAACCAGAATCATACTAAATTACTTTCAAGCTACCTAACTTTAAGAGCAAAATTTAGAAAAGAAAACAAACAAAATAAACAATGGCACTTTCTTCCTTCAAAGTAAAGAAGCTACCTGGGACATAAAATATCAAATCAAGGCAGGAAAATGCCCTAAGCAGCCACTGCCCTTCTGTTGCTGCTGGCCAAGCTACACAGAATTACCTGTAAATTCTGTAAACCTAATGAATCATCAGCGATTAATATTATTGAGGTGGAACGTACTTCATTGAAATATTCAGTGTCTCATATCAGTGTCACACACCAGAGCATTAATGGGATCAAGATGCAACAATAATAGTTTCCATGACAATGCAGCACACGCTTTCAGCAGCACCTCCCTGGGTAAACAGTAATCCTTCAGAAAAACAAGAAGGTCATTACAGCAACTTGTCAAATCAATGCAGAGAGTGTCTGAGCCGATTAAGGCATCTTCTCTCAGCTCTGACATGGTGTCAATAGTACTGGGCCACTAGTGCTCAGTCAGATGACTGAAGTGAAATGCCCATCAGTCAGGGAGCTGAGGTGGACTAATGATTCCCTGTGCTGCCTATTAGAACTACATGACAACTCAATCCTGTTTGCTTAAAAAAAAAAAAGAAAAAAAAAAGAAGTGACCTTGTTGCTTTGTTTGAAGCTGAATTAAATTGACAACAGCAGCTAATCTTTACCTAGGGCGATTAACAGAATTAAAGTACAACAACAAAGGCACACAAGGTTTTATGCTTTATATTCTTAGTTTGATAAAGCTTGCAGTCTACTAGGGTCTTTAAAATCAAGTACATTGTAAACATGTATTCCAAGCCAAGCTGTATTTGAATGGATTTTAATTAATCTGTTTGTAAGAGGACACTATTTAGAGTGAGTAAATGTGTAGGGACAAGGCATGGTCTATATACAATAATAATCAGCCAGTGGTTTCAGAAAAAAAAAAAAAAAGAAAAAAAGAAAAACACAACTGAAAGAAATTTTCAAAGGAAATGTTTAAGGGGAAAAAAAAACTACACATGTGGGTGCTATGCCAGGTAAGGAAAGGATACAGTCAAGAAGAACATTACTTTAAAAATGCTTTAGAGCTGTAGATTTAGTGTGAATTCCCTGTGTCACAGTATGTTCCCCAAAATGCAGAACTACAGTATGAACCTTATTGTTTTACAGCTATCGTGAAAATATTTAGCAAACATTCATATAAAACAAACATGTACAAGTATGTAGGTATACATGTTTTTCACCTGAGGCCATTCTAAAATGATAAGCTTGATGAAAGCCCTCATATACACATCATGTTTCTCAGCAGTTTATCAGTTTACATTACTGACCTACTCAATCAAGAGGAAAACAGAAGTGACGAGGAGGAAAGAAGAATCCTGGGCAGAATGTTTTATCTAAAGAAAGAAAAAATATGAATTGTTAGTAAAACTGAGAGATTATCTTTCTTTATTCCTTCCATTTATGTATTTCCTTAAAGATGTACTTTTTACCCTCAACATTGGTAACAAAGTTGATTTGACTTCAATCCATGAGGTTTCTGAGAAATATGTACCAAACCATTGAGCTTGAGCTTCAGATTCCACCAAGGAAAAGGACAAAGAAATGTGCAGCTGCCCAAATCCTCTTCACTGAAGCCTCAAAACCCAGCAAAGCCATAGTTAATTCATGTTGCTGGACTTTGAAACAAAACATCATTTCAAGAGCATACATCAGATGATGTGAATAAGGTTCAAATCTACAGAAAATCTGCAGTAAAAAATGATACAAAGCCTGTAGAAAACCTGCTGCAGAGCAACAAGCATGATGAGGACAAAGGGGATTTATGTTTACCAAGACATAAGTCATTGGAAGGACTAAATAGCTCAAGGGACTGGTACTGAGTTTGAAAGCTTTTCACCTCTTAGTATCAAACTCAAATCTAGCCCCAAGCTGTAGCTATTGAAGGTCATTATCATCCAGTGGCTGTTCAATACTGTGAAAACAGCCCAATTCTCACCGGACAGAGAGTCACATTTCAAAGACAGCAGCATTTCTGAGGTTCATTAGAACCCATAATTTTGGTTTCAGCATAGAGCACTTTATCAGCTGCTGAGCATCCTGCCTTCCAGAGGCTGACAGATCAGACAGGGAAAGTTTGCAGTGCTGCTACCGAGATAGCCGTGCTGCATGCAACAGAGACTTTTATCACTATGTCTCAAATCTAGCAGGCTTTGAACCATAACTGCACAAGTTAGAAAATATAGAATACATTAAAATATTTCAGTGCTTGATTCTGGTTTTATTCAAAAGGCAGTGACAATTTTAAAACAGTGACTCACTCACACAATCTCAAATAGCAAAAGACAAGCTTTTAAGGATTAATTTCCACCAGTATGTGCAGTGAAAGCAAGCCTTAAATAGGAAATACACAAGCTTAGACTTCCTCTTGAAGTTGTCATTCTGGGCTCTAAACAATTTATTACTGGTGTATCATATGTAGTCATATGTGCAATGCTTATTTTAGTTCTTTCAGTATTAGCTTTTACATTGTATATTTCTCCACACCAGTTGACAATTGCACTCCTCTTGGTTAGTTTATGTTGCACAGAAGGTTCACATCAGAGTTCAGTTTTAAATAATTGGTAAAGTACACACATGTCAGTAAGTCTCTGCAGTTTGCTTTCAGGCAAAGTAAAAATCTGCTATTCCAGAAGAAATTTAACTTTTCAGCATGGAATTTCCAGTGATATAGATAACCATATATTATTATTTTTATGCTTTGTATGGAAGATTCTCTGGATAGAATCATAGGAGTGGACAATACCCCGCCTGTGGTGTCCCAGCATGCTCTGCTGGAGTTTAACAAAGTGCAGCTAACACTATTCCCTTTGCCCCTGATGGCAGCCTGAGTTATAGGTGCTAGATCCATACAACCCAACAGCAAGAATTAAAAAGTATTAAGGTCTTCCACAGGGGAATGATTTAACTGTCGGTTGTTAATCAAGCTGACCATGTTTCACTAATTTTGAATTACTTGTAATCTGACAGTACATGCACACATGAGAAAGAACATTGAAGAAAGAAAGGATTTTATGTATTAACTCTCAAATGTGACTAAGAACTCTCTCATTTTATACGATGATTGAAACTCCATTTCAAGTTAGCCAAAAAATAATGAGGTAAAATGATCTATTTCTGCATGCAAATTAAATCTGATGGGATCGTGGACCATTCTAAAAAAGAAAATTCCAACAACTGAAAAAAGAAAGCTGATTTTCTTAAAATTAAGTGGTATTTTCTCATTAAGCATGAGCTTCTAGAAGATAGAAACTTTTATTTGTGATACTATACGGATCTTGAAACACAATTAGGAAGAGGCACTTCTTTCAGGTTTCTAACAAGTATAGATAACATCAAAATTGAGTCATTTCCTGATTGTTAGGCAGGTAGTTCATAATCATCAGTGATGACAACTACTGTCTCTGTCATGAGACAATATTTAATTTTAATTTTAATTTAAATGTTGCCATCGCCAACTAGAAGAATTAGTGAGAAAAGATATATAGATTTTCTGCCATTTGTGTAAAGATAAAGGTTGCTATTATTGTTAAACCAGCCCCTCATAGATCACACAGAAACTAAAAACAAAGAAAGTTCTAAAGAATGCTTGTTGGAGAAGAGTTTTGCGAGCAACATACCTCTTGGCATGGTGTTCTACGTATGCCTATTTAAAGTTCTTGCTGAAGCACTGCTGCTACTTAAAATATTAAAACTAATTAAATAAAAATCTGTAGTACATAATTCCTTCAAAGCCACAACTGGTACTTTACAGGTGATAGCTTATCTTAACAAAAATAAATGTCCTGGAGACTAAAGCCTCAGACCTTTGTTGGGTAAGTCTAGAATTACTTATTCAGTGTAAAGAAAGTGCATTTTATTTTGAAGACAGAATTTGAGGATATTTCCATATGCCTTCTTTAAAATCTTTAATATACTTTGGAGGTTTAAATACGCTCAGCAAAAATCATAGGATCACAGAAGGGGCCAGGTTGGAAAGGACCACAGGGGGTGAGTCTCCTCGCTCAAGCAGGGCCATCCCAGTGCACATGGCACATGATTGTTTCCAGACTGTTCATGAGTAGCTCCAGTGAGGGAGACTCTACAGCCTCTCTGAGCAGTCTTTTCCAATGTATGGTTGACGCGGTGCCTGGTCCAATCCCTGGCTCTCCGGCCCGCCCAACTAGCTCCCGCAAGCATGCGGCGCCGAAAGTGGGCTGTCCCGGGAAGCGCAACGATCCCGAGTATAGCTAAGGACTGAGTGTCCTTCAGGCGATCCATGTGTCCGGAAGAGGTGAAGGATGAGAGAGAGTCCCAATGTCAGTCCAGAAACAGGGTTTATCAACAGGAGGTAAAGGTAATCCAAAGGGAAAATGCGACAAAGGGCAAGGAACAAAGGGCTTACAACAACTTAAATACAGGGGAGGTCCTGTACATATCCGTACATGGGGAAGAATGACATAGAAAACTCTGGAAGAAAAGGCGGAGTCAGGGAGGATTGACATAGGCTTGGGAGGGGAACCCGAGGATTGACAG